>HE671508.1:0-29862 GCA_000313835.2 Heliconius melpomene melpomene
CAATATATAACACTTCTAACCTTCAGTCTTTAATGGGCGTTATTTAGTCCTGCGTCCCGCTTCTGAAGTGAAAGAAACATCTATTCACTGGGTAGATCAATTATAAACCTTCACTTTTTAAATCGCTTTATTATGAACACTTTCTACTTAGCACTGACACTTAAACACTCGGCACTTAAACTATCACTTAATAACGTTTGCTTAGAGCTTGCTGGCAGTATTACAACGTCGGGAAGAATGTGCTCTATTTCTTGTTTTTGGGGTGTTTTTATAGGTTACAATTTCCCTCCAAAACTAAGCTTACCGGATGTATCTCATATTCATAATTCACAATAAAGATAGTTTCAGTGCTGCCATCATCATAACAACTTCTCTTTATTTAAAATACACAACTTACACATTTCGTTTCATTCTAATTAATCATATTCACATTTTTACTATAAACTCATAATGAATTCTACCGCTAACATTATTATATATTAATAAAAGTACTTCATTTATATTTTTATCTTCAGTCATAATAATATCATAACAACTTCTCTTTATTTAAATACACAACTTACACATTTCGTTTCATTCTAATTAATCATATTCACATTTTTACTATAAACTCATAATGAATACTACCGCTAACAATATGTTTTAAGAATATCATTAAAAATGTATATTTATTATTGCCAGATCCTTTAAATGAGCCCCCTGCCAGACGTCCTAAAGGTTGTTTAAAATTGGGCAATCTACTTTATACTAGCAAGCCTCAATTTCACATATATTATTTACAGGACTATTTTAAGACCTATCCCCGTGCTGAATTATCCTCTCCGACAGAGATATACCTTTAGTTGGCGCTACCTCTGAAAGGGCCCTACTTTTAAGTTAGTGAATACGCGTACTGTCTCAACTACATATTAGACTAACAATCCTCGAAAATTTAGCTTCTGCTAAAATGACGTAGGTCTGGAGGCCATGGGATCTTGGGCTACAGAGTTAGTGCACTCCGATAAAACGACCGTAACGTCGTTCGGAATGAGTTTTAATAATTAAAACAAGTACAGGTTACATTTATTTGCGCTAAAATATACAGAATTGGTGTTTTTTAGTGCGAAATGTTTTTTCACTATGAATGATTGCCAATATTTATAGAATGTACGTGTGATCGTCGATGATTGTTCACAAAACAATAGTTTATCGATGCACTGTGAAACACGAGCCAAACATAAAAGCTCCATGTTCAACAAAATAATAGTTGCAGGCATTTACATATTTATTTATATATTATTTATTAACATTTTCGAAACTACATATATCTTGCATTAACTTTGTACAATATGTGAAAGTCTTTAACAAAGCTTACGAAAGTACAAGTTAAAAAAAGATAAAAAGACACTACAAATAAAATTTCAACTCTCCTTTAAAAACACCTTGTTGACGCATGAAAAAAAAACTAATTATAACTACAATATTAAAAATATTCAAGAGACACTAAAATGTCCTTCTATATATCAGCAAGTACTTTTCTTAAAACTATGCGAATAACTTAAGTTCCTGTCTCCGAACGTACTGACATTTAGAATTGAATCGCTCTTCGTGGGAGACTCGTGAAAAATATACTGAAATACGGCACCTTACAGAATGCCACCTCGCCAACTGGTACTTTTTAAATTACATATTTTGTTTGTAAGTTTTAAAACATTTGTCAAATAGTGCAAAGAAATTTTATTGTTTCATTTTTTTTTGTTAGTTTCACGCTTTATCTTGGTAGCCAGAGAAAATCTAGTATTAAAGCCACCATGGCCTCTTATATATTATTATTCGAGTTTATATGAACTCGAATAATAATATAAGTATATCATAAAACAGCGGCGTTGTGCTCCGCCACTCAACACGCAGTGCCTCTAGAATACAACGGAAAATGGGGAACCACCTACCCTCCTATGTGCAGTATACAGCATGAAGCTAAAAAAATAAAAGATATATAATAAAACTAATTACAATAATTACTTAATAAAATGTATTAGAAGCAATCTCACTTCCACTGACGGTATTTTCCACATATATTAGACTATGTCAGACCTATAACGTGCAAATACATATGTAAATGGATAATAGCGTGATGAGATTGGATTACAAGGCCAGATGTAGGACCCTATGCATAGGGGAGGACTCTGAATACGTTAACACTAACAACATATGACATAGTTGCATAATAAGAATATGTACTACTTCCAATTACTTACGATTAAAATAAATCTATACTAATATAATAAAGCGGAAGAGTTTGTTTGTTTGTTTGTTTGTTTGTTTGAACGCTAAGATCTCTGGATCTACTGGATCGATTTACTTTGTTTTTGTTTTGTATGAAAGCTGCATTCTTCAGAAGTGCTATAGGCTATATAATATTACATTACACATATATACTAATAAATTAAAATACTTTCTAATTTGACATGCAATTTATTCTGCCATGTTAATAACAACCGTCGTCGCTACGCGACCGCGTTCGTTACCGCGTCATTTTGATATTCATCCTTATGAAAATAAATATAATAATCACTTTTAGCATTTCATCTAGATTGAAATTATATTTCTATAGAAATTATATTTTTATATTTCAAGCAGGCGTAGCCGCGTCCGGGTCCGCTAGTAAAGTATAAATATAGGTTTAAATTTACAGCATACCATTTTTTTTTCAGTTGATGAAATATTATTAATAGATACAAAGTAAATACAAAATAAAATGTTTATGCAGGACACAGCACAGGCAAAAGGAACCTAGTATTAGAACATTCCTTGCCCCACTTTCTGCCGAATTTCTGAAACATTACGTGCATTACGTAATGGAAATCATGTTTTCTGATAAGAACCAGAGCAAGGGAAAGAGAATAATTAATTTCCTCGAATAGCAATCAATCCCACAACAGAAATAAAATTCTGCACAGACTTGTTTAAGAAATAAAATTCTGCTTCATAGAAACATAACATAATTAATAACACAACATTACCATATCACAAACAGAAATAATCACGATAAAAGTACAAACCAGTGGCTTGGGACATTTAATTTCCGTAATTATCTATAGTACCCGGTCCCCCACACTCCCCTCTAGCACCCCAGGTTAGGGTGGGCGTGGGGGTGGTGCGGGGGTCCAGTTAGAATGGTCATCCGGAGGTATTCCGCATCAATACGGCAGCTATGCCTCGCTCTGTGACACACTAGTATTGCAATTTCCGAACGGCGTCGTTAGCAGCCGTGTATCAGTTCTGGCAACGTTCATAATGATTTGTGCCGTTTCGTGTTGACAACAACAATTTGATGGTTATATTTTTCTGATGTTCGATTCGATTGGACGTTCGTTTTAATAAGATAAATGTGTTACGAACGAAATAAAATATATATATTACTTTTCTAACTTCACGTACAGCTGAAAAAATGTTCAAATAGGGATCGAACCAACACTTATATTAAACATGCTTCTTTCTCTACAAAATATCTCAACTAATAAGATAAATTACAAAAATTATAGCTGCAGCATCCTTTTGAATAAAACAACTGTCGCACTAAATAACAAACTTACGAATTCCGCAATAGTAGAAACAGAAAGTCACTGTAACAAGACAATTACGAAAGAACATTCAGAACTCGCCGCTTTAAATAAAGATGGCGGTAAAAACATTACGCTCGTACAGCAGACACTATTTTTACACCCTCAAATACTTTTGGTTACGATAATCGCGACGACTATATAATATGTTAAAGTATGTAACATTTACACATTTTAGTGCGCATATCTACTGAACTTAACGATTCCTCTATTCCCATAGCAGCCGTTAAAAGGAAAAGGAAATAAAAGAAATAGTTGGTCTACATTAATTATGGGACAAAAGGCGAAGTTGGCCTGACAACTTTCGCTTGTCAGAGGCAAAGGACCGCAGGGTTTTTTCCTTGCTCGTGTAATACCTGCTACGTAAGTCCGTAGTTAATTCATAGTTGAGGTCTTTGTTCTTTTGGTTAGTAAAGGAAAATGTAATGAGTTTAGTTGTGTATTTGACATTTCGTGGTAGGTACACTATTGACACCTAATGGTATAGTCACAAATTAGAAAATTATCATTTTTTTACTACAATTTTTTTATGTTTGAAATATTACTGGTTTAAAAAAAGGACAAAACATTGATACAATTATAAAAATGAATACTTTTTTTACAGCTTCACGCTGTATCCCGCATACTGCAGGGTAGGCAGAGGGAACATAGTGTTAAGACACTTCTTACCCTACTTTCAAATCAAATCAAAAATACTTTATTGCATAAAGATACATAAAGATACATGAGAATTATAGTTTTTTAACATAGCGCAAGGGCGGCCTTATCACTGCACTTTCCACTGAATTCTAGAGGCATTTCCTGTTTAGTGGCGGAACTCAACGTCGCGCTTTGCCTTGACACCAGAGCAAAGAAATGGAAATATAAATTTAAATAAATAATTCATTTCCTCGAGCGAGGATCGAATCCACAACCAGTCGCGTTTAGTCCCACTTTGTGCCCCTACGCCACGACTTGGATATAGACATTTAGAAATAAATACTAAATGTCTTTAAAACAAACATATCCAATTTAAACTCAAAAACTCAAGAACATTTGACTACCTCAATTAAATTTGATGTAACCACGCAAGCAGATAGCAGAAACTTCGTCGAGATAGATACAATCTTTTTCAATCCGCCTCCCAATTCGGCACCACATTATCTCGAGGGAAATTCCCCAAAATCAGCTTTTCATTAATTGCAAACCACCCTTATCGCTTCCTATAAACTGCCACTAAAATAGTCTAAGATGTGGCAGTTAAAAAATCATAACTAAATTGTTTATTTTCGATGTTATTGCAAACAGAATAAAGCAGAATAAAGAGTGTCGCATTATCCACCGGTTGTATTTCGAACACCTACGTACAGGAATATATACTGTATATATTTTAGATTACATTTAAATCTCCCTTAGTCTAGTAAGACAAAACTAGGCGTTCCTAAATGGAGGGGACGTAGGGAATGAAATGTATTAATACTAGTTAGCCCCTCTGTTTCCCCTCTTATATGCGGGCCATGTACGATACAAAACATATTCTCAGCCTTTTGGACTACAAATGAGATGTTGATCTGATGCCAGATTAATTTATTAGACAGCGGCAAAGTTGGTGGATGGGGGGTTGATTTAGTTATTAGTGTCATACTTAGCTCTTGACAACTTTACCGAGTAAGGTTTTCCTGTTCCTTGCTATATTGCTAATCACTAATATTGAACGCTTTGGCCCCATGTTTGGATTTATACACATATTTTTTTTGTATATTTGGTTTGCTTTTTTCGATAATTTTTTTCACGTTATATCCTGCATATAACAGGGTAGGCAAATCGAGCCCAGTGTTAAGACACTCCTCTCCTCTCTTTCCGTCGAATTCTGGAGGCATAGTGGAACTCAACGCCACGCTTGAAATAAATAACGTGTACTTTTAAGGTTCATTATTTTTGTAAAATAATATTTTATTTAAACAGCCTCTTTAAAGAAAAATGCTTTTGGCATTGTGGTTGAACCGCAAATGTTTCATTCTGATCAGAAGCGTTTATTTTCATGTTTGTAAGGTAAAAGTGGTAAAAACAATTAAAGAAGAATTTTCGATTATTTTATACATCTTTCATGTTTATTTCCAGATTAGAATAAAAAAGAATGATTTAAAGCCAAGATATTTCTTCTTCTTCCTTTGTCTTTGTTTGATTTTAACATGTTCCTATATAACTTTTTAATATTAGCCATCACTAGGCATTAAAACATATAGTATTATTTATAATATACGTATTAGTAACATAATTCAATTATATTTTATATAAAATAATATTATCTTATATATTACAATAAAATACAATTTATTGTTAAATCTATAAGTAGCTAACAGTTCTAATAATGATCATCTATAGATAACAGATCAATTTCAATATAACTTTTCGAACCCAAATACCATAAATAAACATTCCATCCACATAAGAAGAGAAATTATCGCAAAAATATTAAATAACAGGAAAAAAAATCCACTAAGCACTTTATGGCGAGACGTGATCGAACACAATCAAGACAGCACTTCCGCCCATTTACGTGACATCGTCGAGATAGAAATATTACTGGAATTCGATATTCCGCATATCGCTGATTTAGATGAGCCCGGTGGACACTTGTCGATGGATTCCTTCTCTTATCTATTCTTACTATTATTATAAAAATGGGTTTTTTTTTCTTCGTTGGTTGAACGTGTTAATCTTAGAAATTACTGGTTGCTATGGAAAAATTCTTATTGCATTTCATAGTCTACATGTCAAGGAAGCCGTTAAAGGCTAGTCATGGCGCAGGGGCGCAAGCGTATGACTTTAAAAGCCTCAAGCCTAAGATTTTGGCTTCGAATCTCACTCGAGGAAATTAAATATTTTCATTTCTTCGCTCTGGTGTCGAGGCAAAAGCGCTGCGCTGAAGTTCGCCACTCAACACGCAATGCTTCTAGAATTTGGTAATTGAGGATCGGAGTGTTTTAACAATAGGCTCCCTCTGCCTATATAATAAAATCGTAGAAAATATAAACGGAAAGAAGACGTATTTTTTCACGTCATAAAACTTGGGTAAACAACAAAATATGAGTGTAATGTAACCATTTCATACTTAAACAAGGCCGAATTAATTATAACTTATAGTTGTATAAAAGTTGTACCCAAATTTCTGTACCTACCCCAAAATTTTAAAATTTTTCTCTTATATACCCATTACTTTTAGTGAAGTAATTAACGTCGCCAACCTATTATAAGGATTATATACCAGTTTTGTACAACGCTAAAGACAATTAACAGCCATTATGTTACCCGTTGTGGAGACGTTGGCTTCGCTACAATTGCGTGAACATTACTAGCATTCGCTGTGTTTTAACTAAAAAAATAAATGCTTTCAGCCAAAATATCCTTTTTCTACAATCTGTACCTCACACATAGCTGTATAGGCAGAGGGAACCTACAATTTATGACACGTCGTTCTCATTAAAACACTTCCGTTCCCAACTGTCCACCGAATTCTAGAGGCATTGCGTGTTGAGTGGCGGAACTCAACGCTGAACATAGCCTCGACACCAGAGCGAAGAAATGAAAATATTTAACATTTCATTTGCTCTAAAGATAATCGAACCCACAACCTGTCGCCTATACAGCCACACGCTTATACCCCTATCCGGCCACGGCTGGCCCCATACATTAGACAAAATTAATATAATTAAAAATAACTGATTCATCATATAACATATATAAAAAGAATTTGCAACTGTAATAAAAACACAGAGCGTGAGAAGTAGCACAATATACATTACCACTTCAAGTATTATTCACTTCCAGAGATACCATCAATAAGTGCCGACTCTCAACTAAACAAATACCTACTTAAACTCATAAAAACAGAATTTCACGCCTTCATTATAATATAGAACATGGCAGATCGTATCTAAATTGCGACAGAGACAAAGGCGGCGTAATTTCGAAAGCGACACACATTCTCCTTCGCTTGGACGCGAAACAGCTTAATATTTATCTTTGCAGTATAAATGGGTTGAGGAATGTAATTAAAAAGGACCCACGAGGCTTCGACTGGGCGTTTTGCAAAGTTACAAGGTGCTAGTTAATGGCATCGCCGACCGCGCGATAAGGGATGTACACTCGTAAATTGTTACGAAAGCAGAAAACACCTCGTCTATCATTAAGTAACGACCCGAATGCGTGATTATAGTTTAATGTCTTTTTTTCAACTTCACGCTGTATCTCGCTTGTGGCGGCGTAGGCAGAGGGAACCTAGGAAGCTTGTGTAAAGACACTCCGTTCTCATTAAGACACTTCCGTTCCTAACCTTCTGCCGAATTCTGGAGGCATTGCTTCGCCTCGATACGAGAGCAAAGAAATGAAAGTATTAAAATGTCATTTCCATGAGCGGGAATCAAACTCATAACCTGTCGAGTTTAAATACTCTCTCGTCTCGTGCTCTTGCACCACGACTGACCTCAACTATAACTTAATGTTTTAAACGAATATTGCAGATACTATTTAATTGTCTTCCTAATAAACATCACAAGACTATTTCACACATTTCTGACTTAAACAGACAAAAATATCACCCAAAGGCAATAGAAAATCCTGTGAATATCATCACGATTCAAAGACTACGAGAGAGAAGATTCGTTAAAAAATTTCAGTCGGATAGCGCCTTTTGCGTCCTAAACTGCTTTGCACAGCAATGTGTGCTCGGGACAAACGATCCACGTTCTGTTTGCCCTCGCGACCCTCACGCCGTACTGTTTTCCAAATTGAACCAACTTTTCAATTTTACGTTTCATTCCGCGGCGTCCGACGTCACGGGTGTGTTATTTAAAAGAAACAATTCGGCGCAGTGTCATATATGTGTATTTTTGTATGTAGCTTTGTCGGTATTTCCATACGTTTGTCAATTCCAATATTGGATGTCAATTGTATTTTTATTTTGTGTAACGTGAAACGGAATTTGGCTATATTATTTTAAACTGTTGATATACACGGGAGGAAATTAATTTAAATAAAAGGGAAATTCGTAATAAATCTATATAGTTATATTTTTTTTATTTTTTACTAAATTATTAACAAAATTACGCTAGGCGAAAACACGAACACCTTTCCTCAAGGAGACTGTAAGAAGTTCCTTTCTTTTTTTAACTTCTAATTTCTTCCTTCATCATTGCCTCCAGCCCATAATTTGAAAAAGTACAGTTGTAACATTACACATTTCATCATAATATGACATTTTAATTTAATTAAAAAACAACGTGCTAATTAAAATAGACTTGGTCTGGTTACTACATAAAAGCGATTGTGAACTCTAAAACCATACAATTATTTGTGTTACAATAATGAGCAAGTATAAAAATAACAGTGTAATAAGAAAAAAAAATTAATACACATTTCTTTTCTTTATTTTAGCGTCACGCTGTATCCTGCTGTATGCACACAGCAGGCCAGGCAGAGGGAACCAAGTGTTAAGACACTCCGTTAACCAATTTCCCCTGAATTCTGGAGTTGACTGCATGTTGACTGGCGGAACTAAACACCATGCTTTACCTCGACACAAGAGACAAGAAACGGAAATATTAAATATTTCATATCCTCGAGTGGAAATCGAACCCACAGCCTGTTGCGTTTACAGTCACATCACGACTTCCTTTATTTTTTTCTTAATTAAGCTATTAACTTTAATAATAAAAACGAAAATTTTAAACCCTTCACCTACCCATTCACTGGTATTTTTACGAAGTATACCGACATGAAAACACAATTTCCACGACACGTTACGATAGATATATCAACGAAAACTATAAAAGCTGATTCACAGCTGGAGTTATACGACATGGCAAGTGTGTACAAGCGATATTTCTCCTAAACTGGACACTAAAGTGTCATGATCACGAGCAACATCGTGGAAAGTTTACGAGAGTCGGTGATGTGGCCGCGGCGTAAATCTCTCCGGATAGTTGTGGACTATGAATAATATGGAATAGAGAGAATGTTATTTTTAGACCAGCAGTGACGCAGGTAGCAAGGGTGTGATTGTACCGCAGCGGTTATGGGTTCGATCCCCACTCGGGAGAATGAATTATTATTTATTAATATTTCCATTTCAATTTTCTTCCTTGCTATATGCAGGATACAGCGTGAAATTCATTTATCACCTTTTATCCCGCACATATAAGGATAGGCGGAGGGAAATTTGTAACGTAGCGTTAAGACACTCCGTTCTCAGACAATTTTTTAAATTAAATACTTAATAAAGGCTTACTTAGGTATACAAACTGAAATCATTAAAATTTTCGCATGCATTCATCGGAAAGACTTCCAAAGGGAAGATAAAAGGCAAACGTCCACAAAGAGTGATGTAGAATAAAAAGAGTTTTATATAAAAAAAATACACGTTGAATTAAAACACCGGTTTAAAAGCAACCACCTGTAGGATCACAAGCTTCATTCAGTTTAAAGGGTCTTTATGGTGAGTATTTCTAAATGTTACAATTAGGGAAAGGGAGGTCTTTATATTTTAATTATCTATTTTTTTTATTACAAATTTCATGTATTTTCTGGCTAGAATTGATGAAAAAAATCTGTAACTTTTATTATAAAATAAACAATAATACTTCATTGTATGAAAACGGTAATTACTACAGACGAATAAACTAACCGTACAAAAATAATATGATCTGACGTAATAAGCTCCGAACAGAGCTTTTAAAGTTTCCAATAAAATAATTTGAAAACGTTGAAACTATATATTTCAAATTAAGTTATTTAGTTATATTCTTCAATTTTAATTTAATTTTTCAGAACAAAAAGCACTCCGTATGTATTTGTGCACATGTCGAATCAAAATCAAAATATTTTTTTACAAAAATTGACTACATTCAGACTTTAAAATGGTCCCACAAACGTACAATTAATTGTTAATTAAAAATTTCATAAATATACAAGTTTTTTACAGCTTAAACAAGTACTTAAAAGCTTCAAAGCTTATTTATCGTAGCTTATTTATCTAAGTAAGTTTTACTATTTTTCTTATTTGCGTCACTGTAGATAATAATTTTATTTTCGTAATGAAAAATCGTGTATTTCTCGCTATGATGGTCTCCACTCGCCACTTGCTTTATCTAGGAGCAACGATTTGAAAGCTAGAAAAAGGTAAATTAAGGTAATTAAGGACAAAAATTTTAATATTTTTGGTATAATAAGTTTGTTATAAATCTTTTTTAATTTTTGTCTTAAAATATAAGGCAATTGAAAATAACTAATTCCCCCTAGAGGGAATTGAACTTATAACCGTTGATATTATACAGTTCGCCCGTTGCACCACAACGACCTCAACCATCCATCCAAGCCATCATTAATTATACCAACATATTTATACATAAGCTGTGAAAGTTAA
Organism: Heliconius melpomene melpomene; assembly: GCA_000313835.2. NCBI lineage: Eukaryota > Metazoa > Arthropoda > Insecta > Lepidoptera > Nymphalidae > Heliconius > Heliconius melpomene. The sequence continues at coordinate 11,005 of HE671508.1, forward strand.
ATTCATAAAGGTATTGTGTTCCGCTACAAGATTGTTTGAGTTCAGGTGAGAACTTTTAATGAGACGAACTCGAACTAACCTGTAACTTTTAATTATTACCTTAATGTTAGTCGCGGGTAGATCACATAACTCACGACGTATCTTACAGTCATTTTATTGTAAATATTAATTACACACTACAGGGTGTTATTTAGATGTGAAATAGGATAACATATGTAAAGTATATAATATGTTTATATATATTTGGTTTTTTTTTTCACCTTCAAACTGTATCCCGCATGTAACAGGCTAGACAGAGGACGCCTAGTGTGCTTTGCCTCAACACCAGAGAATGAAATGAAAATATTAAATATTAAATTTTTTCGTGTGGGAATCGAACTCACAACCTGTCGCTGTCAATATATATTTAAATAAAGAAAATAAGCGTGAGCTTAGAGTATAATCCTGCTAACATTCTGTCAAGCAATAATAATAATTAGGACAGACAGAATTTAAAAATAATAATATTAATAAAATATGTTATATAAATAGGTATAATAATAATAATACACTAAAAAAAGTTAACTTAAAAAAATAATAAGTCACGAAATCTATTAAAAGACAATGCCTTTTGAGACAACTATTAAGAAGCTTTCCAATATAACGGATACACGAATCATTTACGAAAATTAAAAGTAAACATTTTGATTAATCGACGCTATTGTGAACTGGATTCGTTCACAAGAATTAGATTGTAGGTTGAAATTAAAGAATTTTTAATAACAAAGGAAAATAGTTATCTTTATGTGAACAATATAAAAGCAAAAGTTCATTTTCATTTAATTAAATATAAAAAAAAAATATAACTAAGAAATGTTGGCTTCATTGCGAGTAATAGCCGTCGTGCAGAGTGTGACTATAAACACAACAGGGTGTACGTTTGATTTCCAATCGTGAAAATGAATTATTATTTATGAATATATTCATTTCTCTCTTTCTCAACAAGATAAATCATGGCGTTGAGTTCCGCCACTCAACACGCAATGCCCCAAAAATTCAGCGGAAAATGGGGAACAGAGCGTCATGACACTACATTTCTCCTGCCTATCCTGCTATAATACACAGTAACAGAACTTCGCCTATTTGATCGCCCACAGAAGTTGATAACATCACACTTAGTCTAACTGAATTAAAAAAGATAAACAAATTTAATTACGAATTTACTTTTTTCAAACCAAAAACTACCGCGACCAGATGAAACATATGAGCTATATATATTAAATCGAAAGGTCACTCACTCATCACGAAATCTCAGAAACTATAAGTGCTAGGAATCTCAAATTTTCCATAGGAGTTACTTATAGGACGTAGGTGCTCGCTAAGACGGGAATTTGCAATATTCGACTTCTAAAGGGTTGTTTTTGGGGTCGAAAGTTTGTGTGAAACTTCGTTACTACAAATGCTAGGAGTCTCAAATTTTGCATAGACGTCACTAGGACGTAGTCATGGAGACAGAAATTAATAATAACGTAGTTCACGCGGTTGAAACCGCGAGCGAGCCGCTAGTTATTAATATAGTTATAATAATATTATTTAAATAAATTCAAACACCCAACGGGGCATATCGACGAAACGTAAATAGAAAATTGAAATTAAATTAAATTTAACACCAAAATCTATATCGAAGCAAACAAACAAACAATCAAACAGTCGATCGGGCCAGCACTAGACAAGATTAATGACAGGCGGAATGAAATATATGGCGTTGGGGTTTATCACGCGAACTCCGGGGTGCGGTCGTCACTTGATAATCGATCGTCTTGTGTGGTTAGTGTGTGGTTATACTCGTATATGTATATAATTATATATCTATATGTTTGTATGTGTTTATCTGAGTAATAGTGACACTGTTGGAATGTATGTATAAACTATACGCATAATAGTTATGGGTTCGATCCTTTTTAAGAAATGTTTAAATATCAAAAAATATTTTATTTTACTAGTATCGTTACGTTTAATCCCGCGTTGTACTTTGGGCGTAGGAATAAGGGGGAGGGTGGGGGGTCCGGTTTTTGAAGCCCACCCTACAATAGTCTTATGCCTATCACGAAAATTTTACTAATTCAAATTCAAAATTATTTCAAAAACTAACTCTCAAAGATATAAGCACTCGAGGAAGTGAAATATTTAATATTTATTTTTTTATTTATTTTTATTTTATTCATATCTTCGCTCAGATAACGAGACAAAGCGCGGCGTCGACTCCCAAGAATTCGGCGGAAACCGGAGAAGTGTCCTAATAAGAATGAAGTGTCTTAACTTTAGGTTCCCACATTCCCTCTACCTACTCTGTTGCGTAAGTGGCATACAAGGGTGAAAAAAATAAAATATCTCCATTACCTTCTAAAAACATTAATATTTTACTTTTATTTTAAGCTACACATATAAGTTACTTTATAATTTAGTTTACACACTACCGTATCACGATCAATTTATATTTATAGACGTATAAATCATGTTTTTTCCCGTGTATCGGGAGTGTAATTTATTTTCAATTTTACGTGACGCAGATACCGCTGCGCGTGACGGATAGCATCCGCGTGACATGTAAATTAAATATTAACTATTCATACATATAATGAACATACAATAACTTGGGATTTTTCAATTATACTTTAATTAAACTTTGATTACCTGCCGATTGTAATCTTGTCTAAGATTATAAAAACTGAAGAGTTTGTTTGTTTGTACGCACTAGTCCTAGGAACATATAGGTAGGTCAGGTTTAGTATAGTCCATTTATTGAACAATACTTCTATAGGTATAAGGCCCAATATTGCATCACATTGGTCGTCAAGTATCGACGGGCCTTGCGGTCAAATCTAACTCATATTAAAACATTAAAAATATGTAGAGATTTTAAAATTACTTACAACATAAATAAAGTTATTTAAATATTTTCAATAGTCTTCTAGGCCATAATAAAAGATAAACCGACACACTAACCAGTATTCAATCTATCATATGAAAATATTAAAAAAAATATTCTCCAAGAAATTGAACTCCTAACTGAACTTAACTTAAAGTAACCATAAATTCAAAAGTTATTTAAAATCAAAAAATCTTCCATCGTGATGGTGAAAAATAAGCAATGCCAAATTTAAAAGCATATTTATTAAACATTAAATAAATATAATATTATTAACAGTTATTTTGTGGAAAAAAATTTAAACCAACACAAAAAATGGATACCATATGTTGAGTTCATTCCAGAGCAACGATCACATGACTATCGAATGAAATCTAATTTACAAATGAACGAGCAGCCGTTCATCGATTTTATATTAATACTAGACGATTTCCTTTGCTTTGAAAGTATTATACTTTACATTTTTTTATATAGGTAGTGTTTCTTAGAAGTTCAGTTTAAACGACGGAGGCTTTAACAAACTTAGCATATTTTTTTTAATATTATTTGTGCTTAAAAGGTCGTATTTCTTATGGGAAAACTACAACAGAGAAAATCATATTCTCTCATATCTCACAGGCTAAGGGAATCAATGGGTTATTAGTTACCCAGGAAAAAGATGGAATACACGAACGTAAATGGAACCTCAAGGTCCTCCAAACCAAAGCCATGCACCATCAATAGGAGAACGTGAGAACAAGATTTCTCCTCAACGTGGAGACCCTAAACCTAATTATTTGGCAACAAGTTTGAACAGCGTGCCGAGTAGAGACACTAATGAAGGCGTAATTACTTCTCAGATTGCCGTGAAGATATGATGTGTCACGTCAATGTTAATTACAGAGAACAAACAGTCCCCGTTACCGCGATCCCATAAACACGATTCGAATTGAGTGTATATTGAATGATATTAATTATTGATGAGTGCTTGTTTCAAATGGAATTTAATTGCTATATGTATATACATAGCTATATATAAAATAATATGGACAATATTTATGGCATTTTAAAGTGTTATTACACATTTAAGGCGGACTTTTGGACTCTACATTGGACGGAAAACAAGTCTCAACGCCTAAGTCCCACTTTGCCGGGAGGAAATAAAAGTATAAAATAAGACGCGGCGTTAAGTTTTGCCACTCAACACGCACTGCCTCCAAAATTCGGCAGAACTGGGAAACGGAGTATCATCAGCGTGAAGCTGATATAAATAATATCTAAAACAAAAAATATATTATAACAAAAACAAAATCAAATCTAATCATTAATTCGTAGTCCAAATTACAACCTTAAAAGTAATAACACATAATTATTACTCACTAATACATTTATTTCTTCTATAATATAATGGCGTTCACACACGAAACTTCAGACGTAATTAATACAACACAAGCGGTAGATAATTGGATTCGACGTGGCGAGTGCGGCACGTGTGACGAGACTTAAGAACGGGGGGGGTGACACGAATACGTACGTGACCCCAAGTTATTCTTCTCGAACAACGCTGAATGTCTCTTGATTTTAGTTATAACTAATAAGTAAAATTTATTACCTACAATATTCCTCACGTATATATATGTAAATTGTATGTATAATTAATTAGAATATAGCGTAAATAACTATATGTTTAATTATGATAAACTGTGTACGAGGCCGTTGTGCGCAGGAATATATGCGTGGGTTCAATTTCCACTTACTGAATTGAAATATTTAATATTTTTAAACCCTCACTCTGGTAACGCGGCAAAGCGCGACGTTGCGCTCCGTCACTCAACACGCAACCCATCAATTTGGAATTTAGAAAGTGGGGAACGAATGGAGAACGGAGTATTTTAACACTAGGTCGTAGAGCCAATAAAAATATTAAATATTCCATTCCCTCAAGTGAAAGTATGTTACTATGTACCTACCTAGTAGTTACAAGAAAATAAATTGAATTATTATCTCATAATATATTAATAATTCAATGGATTTTCATTATCTATCATTAAGTTGAATACTAAAAATGATAATATACAATTTGCGTGTCCTTACATCATCGATAAGTACAAAGAAGACAAGAATATAAGTAAGAATATAAAAAATAAACCCAAAATAAATTTCATTAGTTTGCCTTGCGTGAGTTACTTTACGTAATGGAAGCAAAGAGTGCCTCGAGACTGTTAATTGAAAAGAATACCGCATCCCTAAAATATAAAGCGCGATTTTTAGTTAGAATACAAAATTTAAACAGTATGAAATTATGTAGCACAAGGTAAACACGACTGGTTGTGGGTTCGATCCCCACTCGAGAAAATGAAATATTTATTTAATTTACTTTTCATTTCTTCGCTCTGGTATCGAAGCACGGCGTTGAGTTCTGCCACTCAACACGCAATGCTTCCAGAATTCAGGCGGAAAGTGGGGAACAGAGTGTGAACACTAGGTTCCCTGCTGAGTGCGGGAAACAGCGTGAAGCTGATTTTTTTTTCTATTTATACTCAAAAATATAAACATATTGACATTGCTTAAGTAACTAGCTACAACCGTTAGTACATAACTGTACAGAGGCCATGGGATCATCTATACAGTTAAACGATATTGAGAAAACTATTATCAAACCATCTTAGTTACATATTTTGTGATACCTAGTCGGGGCAAAGAGCTACGTCGAGTACCTCCACTCAATACACAATGTCTCCAGAATACGGCGGAAAATGGGGAGCGGAGTGTTATAACACTAGGCTCTCTCTGCCTACACAGCAGTATGCGGGATACAGCGGGAAGCTGAATTTTATTACACTTTAACCTTTAACGACGTTAAGTATAAAAGTATTTCAAATGTAGAAGTCAGCTGTTAATCATTTTAACCGAGTCGATAATCTCGCGCTAAACCTCACTCACCGCAAAGAGGGAAACAAGACTGCCGTTTGATGGCGGTTTCCTATACGTTTGTATTCGTAAGTGATTTAAACGCAATTATATTTATTTTAGAAAAATAGATATTATAGTTAACACCCACATTTTCAGTCAGAGTAGAGTAAAAATTTTACGTCTTTGGAATTTTTGGGAAATTCTCTCTTTGTTCTCGTCCACACTCTCCAAGAAAGCTATATATATAAAATTTCGGTTCAAAGGTTTCACTTACTCATTATACAAGTAAATATATAAATATATTATTATATGAGTAAGTACATAATTCACATATAATATATACCTCTAAATGTAATATCAATACATTCTTAACAAATTGAAATTAAGTATTAATAGAATGAGATGACTTTGTAGTTGTATAGTAATGAAGTACGCACACTGAGCAAGTTGGGTTTTGTACAGAGTAAATATTAGTAGGTACCGTCTATCGAACTCTCAATACAGCACAGAATCTGTCTGTCAGTATCTGGCTGTTCCAATTTAACATGAAAGCTGAATGGAAGGGTATCTCGATACCAGATAAACATATACGAAAACGTAAAAATGAATAAATAATATAATATTAACTTAATATAATCAGTAATTTAGGGCGTCCACGCTGTCGCTGTCGACAAGACGTACATGACAGAAAACGCGACGGTTGTGGGTTCTATTTCTACTCAAATGAATTATTTAATACTTTCATTCTCGTTCCAACACTCAACATTCAATGTGTCGAATTCCGCAGAAAATGGGGAACCAAGTGCGTTAACATTATGTTCCCTCTGTCTACCCTACTATATGCTGTATACAGCATAAAACTAAAAAGATATAACCATATTAAATTTAACAGATACACCTATATATCCATAAACAAAATAACAAACATCTATATCTCACTGTATATCTCATATATCCTATTAAACTAGATCTGATCGACACAACTGATCCCCACACCGTAGAGCCAGACAGGCAGGATCAGATCAACAGATAGAGTCCCTCATAGCATCACACCTACTATAAACAGACGAGGAACACCATACAACTAGCATGAATATGTATGGACATGAATACAAAGCCGAGATACCGGCTGTGACTGTGAGACGTGCTGATTTATTCAAAGCAATTTTAACGACATCTGTCAAACGCAATAATATGCAGAGTGTATGCAATAGTTGATATGCTATACGGTGCACTATTGTGTGAAAATGTTCGCTTGATCGCTCTATGTGATTGTGTTTTGAGTAATGTTGGAGGGAGAGTTGAGAGAGTGGTGTAAAGTTATTAAAAGATAAATAGTTTATGTATTTTAATACGTTTTTTCTTTAACTGTATCGTTCGTATCAGGAAAAAACCGAGTAAACAAAAAAGAAGATAATTATTAAAAATATAGAGTCTAATCTAGAAGTACTAGCATACGTCTGTGAACCCGACAAGTTATGGGTTCGATTTCCATTCGAAGAAATGAAATATTCTCATTTCCTCGCTTTGGTAAGCAAACAAATTACGTATGACTTCAACGGAAATGACTTAATGAGAACGTAGAGTCTAAACACTAGGTTCTAACGTCCACTCTGCCTACCACGTTACATGCGGGATACGGCATGAAATTAAAAAAAAAATCAAAACTTACAATCTACCAATTTTTGCAATAACACTTAATTATCTATATATGTATCTATATAATTACAAAGTATTCATTCAATCCACATGTTCTAACGACATTTTGTCGTACTATATACTAAGATTATCACATCGTCTACACGAAGACTAACTTGCAAGGTTAAATCACACGCTCCAGATGCGGTAGAGGCTCTCGATTAATTAACCACAACAACAATCTCAGGTACGAACTGGTTCGTATCATGTTTAATGTTGCATTTTTATATAATAATAACGTCCTCCATTAAAATTGTTGTTGTGAAATCGTTTTAAAGTTAAATATGTTAAGTTAACTTTAAAAAAATATAAGCATAACTAATTGCTAATGTTAACTTATTAAAATTAGTTAACTAGCTATAATTAATTGAGAATAAGATTTTATTCGGCAGAGGGTGTTTTGGTAATAAAGTAAATATTACTAAATTATAATACATTTCCCCGAGTGGGAATCGAGCCCAATACCGTCGCGTTAACAGTCTACTTGACAGACGACCTCAAATAACTATGTTTTTAGTTTTTTAAACTATATTTTTTTATTATATCAAGCTTAGCATTTCTAGATTAACTAAAAAAACATTACTTTTATGACACAAATATTTCCATTAAATTCTCCCAACACCAGACCCACCCCCACACCTCGTATAGCCGATGTAACCAAAACAAAAGGTTAAGCAACACTACTTAAGCACGCCCTTGTATCGATTGAACCATCGCATCGGGACTAACGACAATATACGACAAAGTGTAAACAATAGAGAATGGCTGTCGACCTCGATTGCGTCTGAAACAAAGTGTGTGGGCCGCCGAGGACTGTCTAATATACTTGTGCCTATAAATATAAATCCATCATTCATACCCAGATGCGCACGTGAATGATGGATTTGTATTTATAGCTTCACGCTTTATCATGGGTAGGTAGAGGGAACCTGGGAACCACTAAGAACCACTCCGTACTTACTAAGGCACAGGCGGCTACAGAGTGAAGAAAATGATCAAAATCAAAATCAAAACTAACAACGACAAACTTATAAAAAAAAACATACTCGAAAAACGCTTCCAACAGAACAGAAGCATTCACCGTTTAATCACAGACTTCGATTACTTACAAAATCCTCTAACACCTCCTAATATACCAAACCACTGTGACGTGAGAAAAATTCACCCCCCGGGGGATGTAATCAGTCAAGTTTAGCTGAGCATTACTTTAATGGGGGAAGAGCGCTTTTGTCCTTTAGAATAGATCCCTAGGCAGTATTAGCGAGTATCTGATAATTCTAACACCCAAATACGATAGGATCGTATAATGAAATCCTTTGATTAAACATGTTTTTTTATAACATATGGGTAGTGATTTGTCTTAATTAATAGTGTAAAGACAGACATTCGATAACATCAATAAATATATGAAATAATAAATAATATTTACATAAATATATACAATCGTTATTTTAGCTTCATAATTTTCATTTAATTTACCATGCATGGCATTTTGAGTAGTAGAACCATCGTCCTAGCGCCACGACTACCTCTGAATTATATTCTATAATTTGTTAAACATATAATAAAATAACAAATACAATGAAAATATAAACAATATAGATTATTAAGTGCGGCCTTGTTGGCATCGTGGTTCTTAAGAAACTGTCAAGTGCAACCAGACTCACTCGTGCATCAAGTAATCTATGCTAATCCGAAAGACATTTGTATGCATTTATTTACGTTGCATTATTTTAATGATTAGGTTTTTGTAGCTTCACTCGGTAACCCGCACATAACAAGCAGAGGGAACTCGGGAATGTAGTGTTAAGATATTCCGTTTCCATTAAAACACTTCCGTTCACCATTGTTAAATGTTTAAAATAGTTATTAATGAAGTTGATAACTGTTTTACAGATTTTAATATTTTAACAAAAAACCAATAGCGAAAAATGTCAAATATTTTGTGAAACAAGAAAATTTCAAAATACACAAATACGATTGTATTAAATTTTGATTGAAGTAGTGTATTTTCAAATATATTTGTAATATATGTTACCTATATTAAATTATATTTTTAATCATCAGTAGACAAAAGACGGCACTCCGTCCGTCCGTCACTCAAAGTGCAATATCTCGAAAATTAAATGGAAAATTGAGCAATTAGTGTCTTATCACTACGCCCCTGCTCACTGGGTTCTATCACCCTACTCTAGTATGCGAGATAAAACGTCAAGTTGTAAAAATCTATATAAAACAAAATACAATCCGTGACCTAGCTAATGTAACAAATAATTTATTACATTTTACTTAACAAGCCGCGGCATAAATGAAACACCGAGAAGGTTGATTGCTTGTCTTACAAAAGACAAAAAAAACTAGCTTATAACTCGCGTTTTTTACGCAACAGTGTAAAAAACTTATTATCTCACTGTTATATACGATATTCATTTTAATAGCTGCAACAGTTTATTCAGTGTTGTAGCGTAAAACATAAAGTTGATAATAATTAGACAATGTAACCACTTAGTTCTTTTCTTTTGTAAAAAGAATAAACAAGTAGCAATGGTTGCTATTACAAATTAACAAGTGCGAGTCGTACTCGCTCACGAAGGATCCCGTATTATAATCTAAGAAAACAAAGAAATCCCCCATTTATATTTATTTTATTGTTTATAATTGCTTTTCGTTTGCGTTTCCTATATTGCAGTTTGTTAGCAGACCGAGATGATTAAATATAATAAACAATTTCTCTGGGTGAAAATCGAATCCATAACCGTTGCGTTAACACACTACCACTTCCAAATAGCACCACGACAGCGCAAATAGTATACTTCTATATAAAAGTTTCATTAAAAAAATATTACAAAAAAAAAAGTTCTACAGCAAACTCTTTTAATTAAAAAACCTTAGTGCTTAACCAAACACCTGCAAATGTTTATCGGGCGCCTGTTCCTGAACTTACGGATAATGATGAGACTCGCTAAACAAAACTAACGACGTCTTACCTGCAAAAAAACAAGAGAGCTTTAAATACGAATGCTTTTAATATATTCCCAAAAAAATATATTAAAAAGTGAATACAGGAAGTAATAGGAAGTTAAATGAAAATGGTTTATGTAACTTATATAGGTACCTATGTACGAAAACACATAAGAATACAAGATCTCAAATACGTAATTATAAAATGTGTGGAAATAAAATATTCAGAGATTTTAATTAGGACAAATAGAATAAGCAATACAAATTTTAAAAATGTATTACAAAAATTATTCTTATTTTCATCTTTACGCTGTATTTCGCATATATCAAGGTTCGCAGAGAAGACAACTCCGTTCTTCTACCAAATTTGAAATTCTCCATGTTGAGTGACGAAACTCAACGCCGTGCTTTGGCTTACCAGAACAGAGTACTATGAAATAATTAATAATTTAAATCCCCGATACGGGATCGAATCCACAATCATCGCTGACCGACTACACCAGAACAGCCTCAACATTCCAACACAGCTAGACATTTGAACTATTTCCCCTCCGCAATATTACTATTTCACCTTATTAAAAGTGATTCCAATATGATAGACCATCAGGCAGGGCAGGGTACACTACAACTAATTTCGGAGTCAACACGTGTCAACCCCTGTCCGTTGTGACGGGACCCTCTTTGACCGCGTATCATTTCGTACGTCACTGATTTCAGGTATTTCTGATATGAATAGAATAACGTGTTGGGTTCAAACGAACTTGTGTGGGGGTGTGAGCTATATTTGTTTTATTTTTCTATTATTAAAACTATTATTATTATAGGAAATAGGGGTAAACACGTGCTGCTATCAACGCAAAAGGTTATGAGTAAATAGAAGGGTTTAAACAGGAAGACTCTGTCTTAACACCAGGTTCCTAAATTACCTTAGCCTACCTAACTATATGCGTACAGCTAAAAAACATTACAGAAAAGAAATACATGTGTGTTTTTGCAAATAAGTGCCTAACAAGACGGGTATATGGTAATGTATTAGCGTTTCAGCGTATTGAAAATACAATGTAATTTGCATGTACACGTGTAAGCCATACACCCACCTAGTGTAGTATTATGCATATCATATGCTCATAAAATGCAATGCATATGCTATTATTAAACACCGTTCTCAACCAAGTTTATAATTGTAGTATTTTTTCAAAGGTTTTATTTAATGAATCTTAAAAAGGTGGAAAAACTCTAGAACAAATACACTGTCCTTCTATTCTTTAACAAAAACATAATTTTAGGACACACATACTGTTCCCCCTTTCCACCGATTTCTTAAGGCATTGCGTCTTGAGTGGCGGAATTCAACACCGCCTCTTGCCTCGTTACCAGAGCGACGAAATAAAAAAATATATATTTCCTCAAATGGTAATCGAACCTACAATTTAACACAGTTAACTGTCGCACGTTTGTGCTCCTGCTTCAGGACAACCTAAACGATCTAAAATATAGTTTACTAGCGGACGCACGCAGCTTCGCTTACGTATTTAGGGGTGAATTCTAATAAACCATGAAACATGTGTTCAATGAAATATTTTAAAAAGTCTAAATTTCAAATTTTATAAAAATCGGTGGCGATTTAAGAATTTTTCCATCCAACCTTCAACCCCTTATTTGCACCCTTATGGAAAGAATTCTAGAAAACCATGAAACACGTGTTCAATTAAATACTTTTAAGAGTCTGAATTTCAAATTTTATAAGAATCGGTGCCGATTTAATTTTTTTTCCATACTAACTTTCAACCCCTATTTCGCCCCTTTAGGGTTAAAATTTTCCAAAATCCCTTCTTAGTGGGTGTCCAGATTACGAAAGTAAACATCTGTCCAAATTTCACGTTTCTACGCACAGCGGTTACGGCTGTGCGTGCGTCTTACCTCAGTCAGTGAGGACAAGTCCTTTTATATATATAGACTAGCGGACGCGCGCAGCTTCGCTTGCCTATTTAAGGGTGAATTCTAACAACCCATGAAAAATGTGTTCAATGAAATATTTTTAAGTCTAAATTTCAAATTTTATAAAAATCAGTGGCGATTTAAAGATTTTTCCATACAAACTTTCAAACCCTTATTTGCACCCTTAGGGGGTGAATTCTAGAAAACCATGAAACATGTGTTTAATTATATACGTTTAAGAGTCTGAATTTTAAATTTTATGAAAATTGGTGACGATTTAAAAAAAACCTATACAAACTTTCAACCCCTTATTTGCACCCTTAGGGGGAGAATTCTAGAAAACGATGAAACACGTGTTCAATTAAATACTTTTAAAAATTTAAATTTCTAATTTTATAAAAATCGGTGCCGATTTAAATTTTTTTTCCATACAAACTTTTAACCCCTATCTCACCCCTTTAGAGTTAAAATTTTTCAAGATCCCTTCTTAGTGGATGTCCAGATTAAAAAAGTAAACTTTTGTCCAAATTTAACGTTTCTACGCACAGCGGTTACGGCTGTGCGTGCGTCTTACCTCAGTCAGTGAGGACAAGTCCTTTTATATATAGTCCTTTTATATATAGATTATATAAATGTAATCATAAAAAACCATCATGTAAAAAAATAGAAAACGAGAAAACTGACCAACGATAATATTAATATTAAAAAGTTATCAAAATTTGTTAAAATATTTATCAAATGGACTCCTGTCATGAACAATGCATGTACGTACATCCATTACGTGTAACATGTTTGTTTTTCTATAAATTTCAAGTTTTACTATAAAATATTAATAAATTATTCCTATTTTATTCATATACAAACAGGTTAAAAAATTTTAAGTACATTTATATAAAGATTTTTAAAAGTATTTAATTGAGTACGTGTTTCAGCGTTTTCTAGAATTCTCCCCCTAAGGGTGCAAATAAGGGGTTGAAAGTTTTTATAGAATTTTTTTTAAATCGGCACCAATTTTTATAAAATTTAAAATTCAGACTCATAAAAGTATTTAATTTAACACATATTTCACGGTTTTCTAAAATTCTTCCCCTAAGGATGCAAATAAGGAGTTGAAAGTTTGTATGGAAAAATCTTTAAAACGCCACCGATTATTATAAAATTTGAAATTTAGACTCTTAAAAATATTTAATTGAACATGTGTTTCATGGTTTTCTAGAATTCACCCACTAAAAGGGTGCAAATAAGGGGTTGAAGGTTTGTATGGAAATCACCCCGATTTTTATAAAATTTCAAATTCTCTTGAAGACTCTTAAAAATATTTCATTGAAAACATGTTTCGTGGTTTATTAGAATTCACCCCTAAATAAGCAAGCGAAGCTGCGCGCGTCCGCTAGTCTATATATATAGATAGTGATAAAAATAAACCACTAAAATCAAAAACCAACTGATATTATGAAAGACAGTCGATAAAAGATCCATGCCAGAAACCATAAAAATCACTGGAGATTTAAAAATACGTTGCTTAAAGCGACTGCATCCCTCTACGCCTCTATATAATAATATTCTTAATAATAAAATAAACAAATATCAGCTTTAATAACTAGGTAATAAGAAATATTATTGTTTGTTCGCTATCATATATAATACAATGAAGCATTTCAACATGTCTAACGGATATCGAGCCGTATTGGCACTCGGCATCTCAAAGGTAACGTAACGTGCGTTTATTTCCACTTCATTTTATAATAATTTGCAATAAAATCTATAAATATTTAGTTCAGTTCTTTAGAATATTCTTTGACAGTATTAGTCAAGTCATTTCTCTAATATGTAGGCAAAATCGTGTGACTATAAACGCGACAGGTTGTGGGTTCGATTCCCACTCTAGACTCTTCGCCCTGGTTTAGAGTTAACACGCAATGCCTTTAGAATACGGCGGAAAGTGGAGAACGAAATGTATTTACACTAGACTCTCTTTCTCTACCCTATCACACAGCGTGAAGTTAAAAAAATATAATATACCGGTTTTCACTTACAAATAAGTAAATATGTATTTATTATAAGAATCATACTTGAGTTATTAATGTACCTACTCTATAAACTGTTTATTAACTTAATTAATCAACATTCAAGTTATACAGGCTGGATCTTAATAGGTAAAGGTAAAGTTTTAATACATAACCCTAGTTATTAATCAGTTCTGAGTAATCATTAGGGTTAACTTTAGTAGTACAAATAGGTACCTATTTCTTTAATGGAAACAAACCATATTTTGGAATATAATTTAGATTTTTTTTGCATAAGATTAAAATAATATCAATTTATAACAATATAAGTATTTAAGTTAAACTTTATAAACCATTTAGGTTAAATTAAAAAAAAAACATCCTGCCAATTTGACTCTAATTTAATACATCACTTACCAAAATAACGTTCAGATTAGAAACATTCGATTCGACAATAAACCTTATCCCAACCACAATAAAGACTACATTTCTATACCAAATTGAGTTACAAAATAAACCTAGCATTATATGCAAAAGGTCCCTAATAAGTAAGTAAAACAAGCACAACGCAAACACTCGCTCCTGTTTGACTTACAATCGTGAAACAACAATAAACAAACAGACGTTTAAGAATTAAAGCGAAAGATGGCACATACGAGTCAGAGTTAAAATTTAATTAAAATTTATTAGTTCTGTGCAGTAATAGTAGATTTAAATAAAGAATTTAAAACAGTTCATTATGTCAAAGAAAGTTATCAAAAGATATTAGAAGACGTTGTGGGTTCGATTCCAATTTGAAGAAATGAAATATTTAATATTTTCATTTTCTTCGTTCAGGTGACGAGACAAAGCGCAGCGTTGAGTTCCGCCATTCAACACACAATCCTTCCAGAATCCAGTGAAAAGTGAGAAATATAATAAAATATAAACATAAAATTAGGTTCCCATTGCCTACCGTGTTATGCGGTAATAGTTAAGCAGGTACTGATGTATAAATTTTTATCCATTTCGTTTCACTAACTTATTTTTATAGCTCTACGTTCAACGCATATTATATGTTATAAGAATAGCATAATAAAAATAACTTCACAAAATTCGTGATTTGGGCAATCATCATAATATAATGAAAGCCTCCATTCTCACTGGCTGCGGAAGCAAGGGATACAGCGTAAAACTTAAAACAAATCTATTATAGATTACTCATTTTTGGTTTTATTTATATCCAAAACTAACAACATTATGAGAAACATAAGAACTTGATTATTGCAAAATTTTATATATATTCTCAACCTACTTAGAATATATATATATCTTTTATTTAAACATAAAGCAACATTATAATAACATTATATAACATATATAATACAAAAATATAAAAACAAAAATTATTATATCTATTTCAAGTAAAACAATACTCGTTTCAGTGCAAGCACACATGTAGGTAGGTGTACAAGTACTGTACGACGCTTCAGCTAACATCCTGTATACACTAATTGAAAACACGACAAAGGAAGGTATATTAGGGACTTTTGCGATGAAGGGTTTCGAGACCTCCATTGTAGGGTCTTGCTTACAGCCACCTAACGAAATGTAGGGATATTTTAGAAACACGGTAAATTAGAAAACTGGTTCTGAGTTCATTTTATGAAGTTAAATCCATTACAACTTAGTAAATAATAATTTTATTAAAGTTTAGGAAAAACTAAGATTTAAGTGAGAACTCTCAAAAATATTTACTATTATATACACATTGCGGAGTTGAGATCCGCCACTCAACACCTAATGCATCCAGAATGCGACGAAAAATGACGAACAAGTTTCCTGCTGTGTGCGGGATACAGGGTGAAGCTAAAAAAATGTACATATTATAGGATATTTACACTTTACCGCTTCAGCATAATACAACAGACAAGAGTTCACCTATAAACCCAAAACTAACTCGAGCAAAATTAATTATTATATGATGAACATGAAATTTAATATACCCGTTGACCCTAAAGAAATCTTTAGAAGTTGTTAACAATGGTGTGTCGAATAGTCGCGTTATGAGTTCCAGTGAATAGCCGAGATGTAACGTACAACGTTACGTTGTATTTCTGTGAGCATCCCTGGATACACTAATTGAAAACGTGACAGAGGCGGATGACGCAATAAGATATCGATCTTCCTTAGAGATAAAGCTTTAGCTGGTACCTCTACATCTTGCCTTTCGGTAATACAGTGAAATCTAATCGCGACTTATTTATACGCTTATGAATTACTAGCGGACCCGGACGCGGCTACGCCTGCTTGAACTATAAGAATATTTATTAAATATTATATAATATAATTATTTTTATAAGGATGAATATAAATATAAGTTCATTTTGGGTGACGTTTTCTTAAAACAACAAAAAAAACTTTGCAAACCGTTGCTTAGCAACGACGGTTGTTATTAACATGGCAGAATAAATTGCATGTCAAATTAGAAAATATTTTAATTTATTAGTATATATGTGTAATGTAATGTTATATAGCCTATAACACTTCTGAAGAATGCAGCTTTCATACAAAACAAAAACATAGTAAATCGAACCAGTTGATCCAGAGATCAAACGTTCAAACAAACAAACAAACAAACTCTTCCGCTTTATTATATTAATATAGATTAAAAATGATGAAAAACAGGTATTGTAATTGATTTAATTCAATTTGTGAATTGATTCAGGTTCCATTTTAACCGATTTCTTTTTTTTTTAAAAGTTCACTTTATAATAAATAATTTACATTATACCTTCATATTTCGACGGCCACTGCGAAAGACGTGTCTTAGAGTGGAGACCCCGTAAAAAACGCCTGGTGGGGCAACATCCTAAGAGATAGATCCTAGATGGACCGAAGACCTAGAGGTTGGCGGGAAGCGGAAGGGTCCGAAGAGCTGAGAATCGAGTGTGGTGGCGAGAATTGGGGAAGGCCTATGTCCAGCCGTGGACAATCGATGGATGATGATGATGATGATAACTTCATATCAATTATATGATACGGTAAAAATTGCAAATATAATAAAAGTTTGAAATAAATATTCCTATGTTCAAAATAATATCAAAGAATATTTCTTAACTGGCCACACTGGCCGCACCGTGCTAACGAGTAATCGAGACAGACGGCCGAACAATGGATTGATCACTGCTACCCATACAACAGATAAATGATGGATTCGAATAAAATCTGCCCATTAAATAACATACCAATAGCACAACTCGTAAGCGGATTAATAGATATGACTTAAAACATGTTCAGGATTTTTATACAAATATAATTTTAATTTACTTTTCGAGTGAATAATGCCAGCCGAGTCGAATCCATATAGTTAGGGAGGCGAAGCAGCAAACTGTGGAGTCACTCGAGCGTCATTGAGACCTATTGGGTTGCGAAGCTTAGATGATAACAAGAAAAAAATGTCATATAAAAAATTTCGTTTGACCGGTGGGTTGAGGGGCTATAGATTTTCAAAAATGTAAAAAAAAACTAGTTCCATGGACATACTCGAGCGTGTCAGATATTGGTATCATCAATTGCCTACGTCTTCTTAAGCATCAAAATATGTTAATCTGACAGTTTCCATGGTGGAGGTGGTAGTGCATAAGAGTTAAAAATGGCAAAAAAAAAAATATAGTCGAGCGCGTCAGATTTTCTAAGGGGGTGTTAAGTGAACCTAAAAAAAAGCTCTTATGTAATAATCTGACTTGCTTAATCTGACAATTATTAACATTTATTTAAGCCAATACAAGAAACAAGTCAGCTTTAAGTTGTATCCCGTACACAGCAGGGTAGGCAGAGGGAACCTAAGGTTAAGACACTCTGTTCCCCACTTTCTGCCAAATTTTGAAGGCATTGAGTGTTGAGTAGCAGCACTTAACGTCACTGTTTTGCCTCGACACCAGAGCGAAGAAATGGGAATATAAATTTCAATAATATTTCATCTCCTGGAATGGAGATTGAACCCACAACCAGTCGGTTTTACAGTCACACTCTGTGCCCCTGCGCCACGACTGGCCTCAATTTTTTTATTCATTGAACGTAATCAATAGAAAAGCTCAAGAAATAGAATGTAACTAAAAGAATGTATGTTTGAAATAGAATACTTGTATTTATGAAAAAAAACTACAAAAAAAAATACTTTTTCAAGTATTTTTTTAAATTATCTTCTTTATTGATGAGTTAGGGACTAATAAAAAAGAAAGTAGGGAGATAGGAATAGAAATACGGTGAGAGGAATATATGCAATTCTTAGGTACGTCGAACTTTATTGATCAATTTCTATTACTTCGGCTTGCGGAATTTGTCAGATTATATTTTCGTAATCCTTGAATGATTCCCTCCAAAATAAAAAAAAATTAGCCGCGCTCGAGAATGTCCAGATAACGTTTTTTTTACAACTTTGGAGCCCTCCCCCATCTTTGCGTCACTCTCAAA
>HE671509.1:0-14364 GCA_000313835.2 Heliconius melpomene melpomene
CAGGATGAATTTTGGATGGAACCCTACAAGGCTGAATCTGCTCAATCTCACACAGTTCTTATGACCGGTGTGGTACAACGAAACGGAGAAAATCTGAGGCGACTACTGCTATTTATTTAAACGTGAGTATTTACTACTTAGTTGGCCCGAGCAATCAGTAAAAGTAGGGAATTATCAGTAGGCTGTACAAGCGATGGAAGTAGATTTTTTTCACGCTTAAAGTGCTTAGATTTAATCATAATTTTATTTCCATAATCTGATCTAATAAGAGAAGACTTGGAGGGAAGGGTAAAACTTGTGGTTGGCATCTGCCACCGAACATGACATATCCCTAAAATAGATGGACATTAAACTAATTAATTTCTGCGCTTACCTCACTACATTTTTATTATTATAAGACTAAATTTATTCCTATTATTAGAAAAAGACTTTTATATTTAAATATTCTTGTTAATGTAGGTGGGTTGCGGCGAAAAACTCTGGTCGCGACACAAGGTCCTAGTAGCAGGCTTAAGGGAACAGTCTCGTGACGGCACACTTCACCAAGTACTACGTCTGCCAGTACTTGGCTGGCGGTTGGTTGGCATAAAGCCCTTGCCACGACTTAAAAGACAGGTAAATAGTCTAAGATAGGGTAAACTATCTACCCTAGAATTACCTTTTCAAATTAATTGTCAGAAGAACATAAACATATTATGCAAACGAGTTACTAAATACTTAAAGCTTTTACTTACACAGTCTTCTACAGTGTCAACAACTTTTAGTCAATAATTACATAGCAAATATAGATTATGTAAGAACCTTTGAAGTCAGTGAGGTAGTGGCTTAGGGACACAAGCGCACTTTTGTAATTGCGACAGGTTGTATATTCGATCCCAGTCCCACTCGAAACCACTTTTCATTTCCTCTGAAAAATGACAGAACCATTTAGTTGTAATAGAGTTTAGTTGTAATAGAGATTGTAATCACAGAACCATTTAGTTCTAATAGAGTATTATGACTGAATTTAATCATTTCCTTAAATCGGAAAAGTGGGCTGGGTGGGTTTTGACACTGGATTTACTATGTTTAGGATAATGAAATTTGGGTCCGTGTTAACTAAGATCGTAAAATATAACTTAAAACAGAAAGATACATATCTATTTTATTGGTCGGAATTTTTTATACTGTATGCTATTACATTTTCTAGTCTTTTTTAATCGCAATAAGTTTTAATAGTAAAATTACAAATATTTGTAATTTTTTTAATATTAAATTAATATATTTTTATATTTTCACAATATTTCAGTCACCTCTCGACGAAGGGTCCGGCGTGTACGACATGTACGACGAAGAGAACGACGATCAATACAGCGGCTACGACGAGGACGATGAAGAAGACGACTACACTAACATAGACGTTGCGCCAGATATCGTAAGTAATCAATTTATTGAACTTATATATATTTATTAATACATATAATAATAAACATAAAGTTGACGAGTTATGACCACCTTGAAGCTAGCTGTAGATATCGGATTCTATTTTTTTGAGAGTGGCCAATGCGCGAAATTTCTGAAAGTCTTACTTCAGGACGGCTATAACTCGTCTATTGCACTTTCCGTTTATAAGGTGCTGCCCTTCTAATAATCTAATCATATAACGCAAGTATTTGGTGTTGCATATAGGAATGAAATAACTCTAACAAAAATATTAAATTTAATGTTCGATACTAACTTTAAAAAATTAAACAAAGACAAATTATTATAATTAAATTTGTACTACTGTAGTTGTAATGTACAAAAAAACATTTACTAACCTAAACAGAAATTGCTTACAATGTAAATAAAGATGGCGTTAAATGTCACTTTGCACTCGGTTATACTGTGTCTTAATCAATATAATGTCTGTGTCGATTGAGTATTAACAAAAAAATGTTACTAAATAAAAAATCATTCATTTCTTCATTATGTACCAATCATATATTGCATGAACATTATTATAATCTGGCAAAGTAAAAAAGACTAAATTATATTTTTAATCTGTTAATTTAATTGTTAGATTATTCAAGTATTGTGCTAAAATATTTAATATAAATCTTTGCCAGGTTATAAAAAATCTCCTATAGTCCATTATTAATGATACATGTCATGCATAGTCCTTAGTTAAATGTTTCGAAAGGTCTTATCATTTTGCATCCATTTATTCATTGGAATATTATGCTTATTTACCATTGTTCCTTTGTCATCGATGCAACATTCAACCATTTTTCCAATGAATAAACTATCTGAAATAATTTCAGTTTTACTAACATAACTATATAATTTAGAATTTTCTATTAATAGTTTCTGATCTACTATGAGGTCCCGAAATTATAATAAATTAAATTAATGAATGAAGTACAACTAAATATATAAAAATATAATATTAAAAGCAGTTTTGTACCTGTATATTAAATTCTAGTAGTTATAAATGTTAATAATATTGTATGTGGAATGGAAATCTTGCACTCAAAACACTGCAAATGTAGAACAAACTCCCCGGGACCACTGCATGGAATGCTAAACATAATACCTAACTATCAGTCTTAACCATAACATAAAATAATAAAATTTAATGTCTATTCAAATAAAACTATAAAATTCATATTCCTAGGATGTCCACAACAAATTTTAAAAAATTAAAAATATATTTCATAAGTCAAATATAGATTTAACTTTGAATGTTAACACATATACATCTTTTATTTTACATACGCTACAAATTCATTATCAGTTATTCTCAGTTAATTTCATGAACAATTCTCACTTTTATCATTACATTAAACTATTATTAGGATACATTTCAGTGTAGATTTTGTTTTGTGGTTATTTAAAATATAAAGAAAATAATTGTAATTGTAATGTTAAATGTTTTCATATTAATATAATAAATAACCACACACCATTACTACAACCTATTATTGCATAGAGAATCACTAAACAAAATCCTTCCCTAAAACACTTAATTTAATAAAAACATAGTCTTAAAATTGTTATATTAGTAATGTTACATAAAACACAATTATGTATATTATACAAGTAACATTGCTATTATACAAGTGGGTGGCAGTACTAACGTAGTGTGTACCGCGCGGCGGCAGGTGGGAGTCCCCAACCCCCCGCACCCTCACCGCCACCACCACGGCCAGCACCCCGCGCCACACACCACCACCGACACGTTTCAGACCGAGACCCCCGACGCGACGACGACGACCCCGCCCCATCAAACCCCCACCCCTGAATCACCAGCCCCAACCCCAGAAACCCTGACACAGACCCCCGAACCCCCAAACCCTTCGCAAGCCGCCCCGCTCCGAGAGGAGTCGTCGGAAACCCCCGACTCGACCACTAATATGTATACAACGGAGGTTTGTCCCAATCTCCATCGCATGATTCGTGATTTGTCTTGTATTGTCGTGTGATTGTGTGGTGGTATTTTTGGTTTGTTTATTCTTGTCTGACTTCTGACCATTTTGCACGTCAGCCGCTGGAAGACCTTGTCCCGTTTACAGGGATGACATTACCATACTGTTGTAGCCTGAAGTTTATCGCTCGAGTATTTAAGTTAATTAATTTCTAATGTATTAACGCTATAAATACTAACTTTTTAATATATTTTATTTAGAATTTTCTGTTCTTTTGGTCTATTACAGTTACCTTGGAATGTTTTATTTGTTTACTCATTTTTGATATCACATGAGTATAGTTGCATTTTGATAGTATACTTATTACCTTGCATATGCCATAGTAGTATAAAGTTTTGCATTTAGTCTTAGTTTAGTTTTTAATTTTAGTAGAATTCTTTTAAATTAATTAAAAAAATATATATTTTCTATATTACTTTTATTTAATGTTGTTTCATTCTGTACAGAATCAGAATTCAGTGAAAATCACTCCATACTCAGAATCGGCTTCGGAGTCTACTAACATTAACGTCACCAAGGAAGCTGTGGAACGCAATTTCCACCATGTCCCTGTAGTGATAGTACCTGAAGAAATAACCACATCTACAGAACCAGAATTGGTATGTCTATATTCATTATTAATGAAATATTTTTTTAATATCACATTCTGAATCTAACTCACATTTTGTAGAGGTTTATTAAACACTAATTTTATCTCGTGTGGGAGTGGATTTTCTTAACAAGGGTTAGAATAGACAAGGAATCTCAAATCACATTGTAATTTAATTTGTACATACATAAACTAATCTTAAGGATGTAATGGCAGCTATTATTTTATATGTAGATACACTATTTTAATTTTTTTAATTTGAAAATAAAAATTAAGTTCAAGTTCATTATAAGAAAATAAAAAAGTTGCCACTATATCTAAATTCCATCACGTTGTGAGCGTCCGCATGGCACTTTCAGCAAACTGTTATTATACGCGAGTCCAACGAGCTACCCGTGTCATCGGAACTACCAACAACACAATCCGTAACTGAAGAAACCTTAACCACTCCGATGACAACATCAAGTACAACAACAACGACTTCAACAACAACATCAACGACAACGTCGACGACAACGGAAATGACATCCACGTCAACGGCAACGGAAACGACGTCCACGTCAACAACAACGCCCGTACCCGTTACTATTGTAACCGTACCAGTGACTACGCCAACGACAGTACCAACGGAAATTACTACTGAGGAAGTAACTAAACAGGTCTGTCGACATACGTTTTTGTGCATGCTTCGAGATTTTTCATGGACGCCGTTGATTTTTTTTTGTTTAGTCATTATGTATTGTATGTATTTATATTATATAGTTTTAAATTAATATTTTGTAAATATCGTCATTTATATAATACTTGCTCGAGTTACATTTGTTGAAATTAGTTTGGATTGGAATTCATTATGTGGTATATATTAATGTGGGAGGGATAATTCAAAATTTACTATTGTCTTGTTCATGCTATTTAATTTTTAAGATAAATATTATGTTATAATTTAAATTATATTTAATATATATTTTTGAATATACACGTTTGGCTTTATTAGCACTTAGAACAAATGCAAGCAATGGCTACCTGCAAATGCTAAAAGCTAAACTAACGAATGATTACATGAAATATATTAAAAATAAAATTTGTATAATGTAATTACTTTTGCAAAAAAAATAATTAATTAATTCTATCTTCTAGGAAACAATGACATCAACGGACCGAACTAGCACCATAATAGGTAGAACAACGGAAACCGTTCCGTTCCCAATGCCGGCAAATCAACCCCCAACCCTCAAGCATCATATGAAGAAACTAGCTATCACAGCTGGCAAAGCTTTCAGGTATTGTAACACGCATGTAGCATGGAAGAAAAGAGAAATAGAGATCCTAGTCTAAGCCTACACTCTGTCCTATAACTTTCCGCCAGAATTGTCTCCTAAAGACAATAGACACACATACACAGACAGCATATTCAATGTGTCAAATTCAGCCAGAAAGCAGAGAACGCAGTATCCAGGTAGGGGTAGGTAGCTTATTTTTGCCTACCCTGTTATGTCCAGTATACAGTGTGAGGCTAATAAACTATTTCCATATAAATAAATCGTTATTTTAACGATAAGGTCGCCCTTTGTACATTGTATTCTTATACAATGTATTTTCTTTACCCTTTTATTTTGTTTTAATTTTTTGTTTACTTTTTATATTATTTTTGTGCTAATATAAAAAGATTTATTATCATAAAAAATATATTATTTACAGATATATCATCCCTGCCGACTTATTCACTGATCCAGAGGAAGGTAGCAATCTAACTTTCACGATGTACGAAGCTGACAATGTACCCCTCAGCAAGAATTCGTGGATACAATTTATTCCTAATGAAAGAGAAGTATATGGATTGTAAGTTAACGATATTTTTTCTCACTTACAGCATAAATTTTAATAAATACTGGTTGTGGGTTCGAACCCCACTCGAGGAAAGGAAATATTTATTTAAATTTATATTTTCACTTCTTCGCTCTGGTATCGAGGCAAAGCGCGGCGTTGAGTTCCCGCCTCTCAACACGCAATGCCTTCAGAATTCGGCGGAAAATAAGGAACGAAGTGTCTTAAAACGAGGTTGCCTCTGTTTACCTTGGCATTTTTAAACCAATAATAATAAAATCTGTTATTTTTAGGCCACTCGAAGCGCACGTGTCTCGCTGGAACTTCATAGTAGAAGCGCAAGACAGCGAAGGACTCGTAGCTCGAGGACCTTTAGACATAACTGTACAGCAACACAAGAGCGGTAGAACCATCAATCACCAGTTTATAATGCAATTTAAACTATTAAAACAATATAATTATACGTCCGTCGATTGGCAAATTAGAGTATTGGAAGGCATCGTCAATCTATTTAGGGATACCGACATGGACCATTTGACAGTTCTAAATGCTACCCAAAATGGCGACCTGTACGAGTTTGTTTGGACTAATGATACTCTGCCTAAAGATCCTGCCTGTCCAATGGATGATATTAATAGGCTTATGAAGGTAATTTTTTTATTTTGGCTCTGTTTCTAAAAAGTTTTTATATCTATAAGTCTTAGTAAATATCCAAAATTAAGATATAAATTGAAATTGTCTGTTGTATCTAAACATAACAATATATTAATATAGAAAGTAACTTAGCCATCAACAGAACAAAGTTAATAGAGATTAAGTATTGATATAATAATACAAATTTGTAATTTTTCTAGATCTTGGAATCAGTCAAATGTCGTGCATGTCGTGGCTGGCTGTGGGTCACCAAATAACATTTAATCAAATTAAAATAATTTTCCAGATAATGGAATCCGAAAGCTCCCCCGGCTCCCCGTCTGCGGGCTTGGCGCGCGCCATGTCGCCCGATCTGAAGGTGGCGGACGTACGCTGGCGCGGCGCCGGCCGATGCGCGCCGCCCGCGCCTCCCGCCGCCACGCGCGCGCCTGACACCTATCCGCCCGTCACGCGCAACCAGGTCGACCACCTCACGGCCACCGTCGGACACCTACTCATATACAAAGTGCCCGAGGTAAATTGCTTTATTTCTACTATTATCGTTCCCCAAACGTTAGGGTTGACGTGGTGCTAGTCACACGCACTCAAAAAACTTAAAAATGCACTCAGACTTCTTAAGAACGTGCACAAATAGTCCTTTAATGTATATTTATAAATATCATAATTAATTATTATAAAAATAGTATACTGTATACTCATATATTTTATTATCAAAGAGGGATAAATTTTAGTCTCCCGTCGGTGAGACAAGAATCCAAGCCATCAGTGGCTAGGTTTCTAGAAAGAACTACTTCCTCGCCATCTCTAGTATTACCGCCTTCTGCATTCGGTTCTTGATCCTCATATAAAACCGAAACTTAAGAAATATATGTAAAATATAAACTAAAAACTTTTTAATTTATATAACAGGATACTTTCTTCGACCCAGAAGACGGTAGCACCCGCAACCTGCAGTTGTCCCTTAAGTACAGTGATCGTTCAGAAATACCATCAAACCACTGGTTGCAGTTCGATGCCAGAAACCAAGAATTCTATGGACTGCCCACTTCAAGTGATGAAGGAAGCGTGCATTATCAGCTGGTAGACTATATTTTATTATGTTAAATGAAATACATAAACAAATAATAATGGGAAAATGAACATAATTAATTCCTTCACATCTGTTGTGTTAGTCCAACACTGCCATTGCACCAAGACAACCTCAGTCTTTATACTAATTATAGATAAAAGACTGAAGTGTTGACTTGTAGATTTTTATATCTTTATTCACTTAGATTCACGCTTTATCCCTAGCGGGGTTGTCAGATTAGATCTTTACTTACATTAAGTGAAAAACTATAATTTTTAATTAAAGTCTATTTAATTAAAAATTATAACATGTACTCTAATTTTTAAATAGATGACTTACAACTAAAACTAGAAGTATCAATGTCACTTCTATTATTAAATCACGTTAAAGATATTTCATGTAATTTATTATGGTTGCATATGAAAAAAAAACAAAGAAAAAACTGAACCCAAATTATTATTTTTCGTAAATTATTAACGTTAAATTATATTGAAAATTGATTTAACTCTAGATCGCCGAGGACTCAACAAGGAAGAGCGCCTACGACAGCCTGATAGTGGAAGTGGCTAAGGCACCCACCATCCGTCCTACAGTCGAATTCCAAATGACAATGGACCCTTCACCCAATTTAGTCGATAATGCGAATAATAAACGAAAAGTTGTCGAGAAACTGGCAGCTCTGTTCGGACAGAGAGAAACTGATAATATTAGAATACATAGTATTACGGATAATCCCACTACTATTATATGGTAAGTCATTATAAAATTAAAATACATTGAAGTAAAAGTCGTTAAATTGTCTAGAGATTTTATTATTATATTGAATAATTATTATATTATTAATAATGTTCAATAATTGCAGACAAATTATACAAAATATAATATTAAATATACAATTTTTTTATTTGTTTTACTTTCTTTGAACCAAGAACAGATGTACATGCATAATGTTGTTGTTTTTGTTAAATAGAGGGCATCATAACTCAATCCGAGTTAGTTTTATTTCCTCATCCTTTTAAGAAGACAAAGCGCGTCATTGATTCTACCACTTAACAAGTAATGCCCCGAAAATTTGGCAATAAGTGGTAAACTGAATGTCTTAGCAGGTTTCCATTGCCATCCTACCCCCTATCCTATTAGAAATACAACGTCAAGAAAATAATAATAATACTGTTTTTGTTTTAGGTACAACACAAGTTTACCAATGGATAGATGTCCACAACGAGAAATCGAAGAGCTACGAAAAATGATAATAGTAGATGAAAAAGGAGCCATCGGCGGCAATCTCAAAGAGCACGTCGATCAAATATTCGATAAAGACTTGAAAGTTATGTCCATTCGTCTCATACCTCTAGGACTTTGTGCTGATCAAAATACTAAAATTCAGAAACCGATGGTACCAGTGCACAGTGGTACGAATTTACAGAATAAGGCCACTAGTGCCGGTCCTGAATATTCGGACTATTTGGTGACTTTTGTCATTCCTGCAGTCGTCATAGTATGCATGATCGTCGTTGCTGGTATTATTGCTTGCGTCTTGTATAGGAGACGTCGAACAGGTGAGATTTCTTTTCGATATTTAGTTGATTAATATTTGTGTTGTATTTTATCTATTGGTTTCTGTAATACGTATGTTATTTGATTAGAATTATTATAGTTATTTTAGATTAATATTTATTTCGTATTATATATAAAGTACATGAAATAGTATCAATGTTTTTTTAATAAGAAAATATTTTAAACTATAGCGGATGCAAATTCTTGACACGAACAAGGTGATTTATTGACTTAATACAGTAGAGCACTTCAATTATGCCATACGTTTTCATTTATACTTCTATTCTCTCGCTCTATTAGACTTCTCACTGAACTCAAATACTAGCACCTAATTGTTTTGTAATACGCACCAATGCACAGTATGTCTACTGTAATTGAAATATTATTATCAAATGTATAATAAACTTATTCAAATATTAATTAAATCATGATATAAACAGGTAAAATGAGCGTTGGCGACGAAGAAGAGCGTCAAGCGTTCCGTTCAAAAGGCATCCCGGTGATCTTCCAAGATGAGCTCGAAGAACGGGCGGACGCAGAGCCTGCTGATAAGAGTCCTGTTATCATGAGGGAGGAAAAGCCTCCCCTGTTACCCCCCGCGCCCGACTATCGCGGGGACGACGCCCCCTACCGCCCCCCGCCGCCCTTCGCCGCCTCCCGTACCCCGCCCCGCCCCAAAGCTACCCCTACTTATAGGAAACCACCACCATATGTACCCCCTTAATTACTTTACCAGTAAAGTCTAATTATAACAAACTATTTAGTTGCCACATCGTAGAACTGACGATTTTATATAAATTATTTTACATTCAGTCCTGTATTTAATATCGAGTTGATAATATGATCTGATCAAACGTTGATTAAGGATTTTATGTCGACGGTATTAGAAAATCGTCAATTCTACGATACGGCCACAACAATTATACTTATACAGATTATGTAAACGTTAGATGGTGAAGACGTAATTTTATATTTTAAAATAATTTAGCTTGAACGTCAAGATTTTTGCTTTTACTTTTTATATGGAAATGTGCACTGTTTGTGTAAAATTACGTCTTTGATATCCTAACTATATTATATTATGGGAAATTATGATTATGAATTTTCCGAAATAATGTCAAAGGCGAATACTTTGAAAAAATCCAATTAATAGTATATATTTAATGCATCTCAAGATATTTTAATTTGGATTTATTAAAGTATTCGTGTTCGTGTAAAATAAATTCGTACATACATACGTATCGCGCCAAAGGGGTCTAAAATTTCATTTCTTAAATTTTTATAAAACTAGTCGACTCATTAATTTGCAAATTTTGTAACTTTATTATTTTCATTAATCAGCGTATAGTATTTTTTTACAAGCATTTAGGGAAAAATTAAATTATGAATGCATTTATTACGAAAATTATTATAAATTTAAGATAACGAGAACGAACCTCATAACGACTAAAAAGGAATTGTGCACAATTATAATGTGACTACGAATTTCTTGTATTTTAAGGGATGTCACGAGGTAGCTTTGGAGGTGTAGTTGTATTACAGTATGTTTATGGTTGAATTGTAAATTAAGTCACTTTAAGTGTTGCCAGTGTCTTCTCGGAAAATTTTATTACTACATCAAGTTAACAACATATATTACGTACCTTACAAAAAGAGACTTAAAATGAATAATCAATTATAGTTTTTTTGTGTTAAAATATATATTTTCCGAACTGGCAACACTAGTCACATTACACTAGAATGTTGTTACGGTAGAACATGTTACAGTAGCTCTACTATATTACAGCCTCGTTATGCAAAATGAAAATATTTATTTTCATTTGCAACCGACTGCCACTGAATTATTATAAGCGATGTGATGAAATGATATAAAACCATAATATATATAACGTATAAGTCTAGACCAAAAACAGTTCTATACGTGTGTTGGCTAAACGTGCCATTGTTCGACAGTTGTTGTGTAAATTACTTTAATAAACATATCGGTAACAGTAGCCTTTAGCTTAGATCTTCCATACACGAAGGTAGGCTGTGTGTATGTGAATTGTGAGAGTAGAACACGATGTTAGACTTTACGGACTTAAGACTTAAAGCACATTATATCTAAATCTATAAAAAAACGCGATATTGCGCTATTCAAAAAAAATGTTTATGAATTGTATACTCCGTTTATAAGGAGTTCGTACATAATAAATGTTGTGAAGCGAATTTTTCTTTACGCTTTAGCGATCGATTAGTTTATGGTTAAAAATTAAATATACGAATAACTGGCGTGTACATTATAAATAACATGTGTTATACAACTGACCTTAGTTTTAGGCTACGAATAGATATTTTTTAAGAAATAAAATATCATTTTGTACTTGTCTAATTATTACCATAGAGTTAAGATTAATCAAATTATGTAAACGATAGGAATTTAAACGAAACGAGCTATAAAGTAACGTTTTTTTCTTACGGATGTATTTTTTTCTATTGTATACTCATTTAGATTTTTGCATTTATAAATCTTTTTAGTCATATACAATTTTATAGAACAGCTACAATGTTTTAATTTTTTATTATTATATATTTTTTATTTCTTAGTAGTTGTACTTAATAATGTCCACATGAACCGTACCATTTTATCATTATTTCGTATTTATCTATGACAGCTATTTTATTTAATCATATTTCATCAAAACGCACATAATTTATGTAATTATTGAGTTTTTTTTTCTATTTTAATAAAATGGTCTAGTATTTATCTTGGTTTCATTTAATTCTATATTATATCTAATCTAATCTAGCTTCACGCAGTATTCTTATCGGGGCAGTCAAAGAGAATGGAGCGCCAAACGCTACAGTCGCTGCATTCCTCTTTCGCTTCGTCCCTTGTCCTCAATCTCTTCACACATGCCCTCCGGGATCATCATGCTTTTTACGTTACCTTCCTCCAATATCTTCGATTCTGTGTTTTCGAAAGTAAACCGAGGTCCCCCCCTACCTCTCTTACCGCTCATTTTTTCGTCATAAATCTTTTTTGTCACTCTTTCATCACTCATTCGTTCGAGGTGCCCAAACCCGATTACGTTCTTCTTCGTTCTCACCGTGACATCCTCGCTAGTACCTGCCATTCTGTGTATTTCTTCATTGCGGATCTTCGATCACTTAAGCTGACTCAGCATTCATGTTTCTTCCATTCGGGAGCCTCTGCTTAGAACGATGATTTTGAAATATGCATAAGTTTGCGTGCTTTTTTATTACTCTAGAACGATAAAAAAATTGTTTTTATTTTTACAATGTTCTTGACGTTGAATGTAAAGTTATCTATATTTTTTATTAGTAAAAAACTTACACCTATAATATGTTACAAAATCCAAAAATATATAATTTCTATCTTGACTGGATTCTGGATGTTCAATCTACTCATCATCGGATACGCTATTATAGCTACGCTATTATATTGGTACAAAAATTCCTAGTCAAACAAAACATCACTTCTTGTGTTTTCTATTCACACCGTTGTACTAGTATGGAACCGTATTTTTATATACAATGTGGTATCTTTATTTTCTATGTGAAAAATTAATATATTAGTTGTCAAAGTCAATTGTCAAATATGTGAAATGACATTAAAGAAAATAACAAACCTAATTTTCCAATTTTATTACTAAGTACAAAGAGGAACTTAAGTAATATTTCATTGCACTTATAATAAGAAAAAACATGGAAACTACGCCCGATAATGATAATAAATATAAAAAATGCAGAAAGAAGCAAAATAAGTTTAGTTTAAGAAAAATTCGGTTGTCCTTAAAGTTCAGGCCCGATATACTAAAGATGGTTCTAAACATGAGGCTAGTTATAAAAAAGAAAAAGGATTTAATAAAAAGTTTAAAACATAATTTAAAAATGGTAATGATTTCCTTACTTTGTAACAATAATTAGAGATTTTCTCATATTATATAAAAAAATAAGATATCATTCTATTTTGTAATAACATTTGTTTAATAGGGATTCAGTAAAAGAAAGACCTCATATACTCAGACAAATGAAAACATCTTGGACAATGAAACTACTGTAGAAACTTGTGTACAAAATAAGAAAAATTCCTACACTCAAACTTTGGAAATAAAGAGTACTGATACTTCAAAAGAAGTATCAATAGAAAGTAATGAAGATTCATCATCAAAATCATGGAATGTGCAATCCAATGGTGACAATGAGAAAAGTATCGCTGAACAAGTTAAAGAAGTAGCACAGAGCACTCTTCAAGAAAGTGGCATGGTGTATGTTGAGTCAGCAGGGATGTACTATGATTATAAGACTGGTTATTACTATAATTCTGTAAGTAACTTACAAGCATCAATAATAAAATATATTTAGAATTATAAAACAATGGACCATGTTGTTATCTGATAAAAGCTGTGATGGTGGTGGTGATGCGCAGAATACAAATAAGAATATTATACATATTCTTATTCAGCTTATTTTGGGCTTGTACTTGGCATATATGTGACCCAAAATTATTAACAATAAAGCAATGAGTGCTATTACATGTACACAGTCATATTCATACTGAAACAATATGTATTGAGCACAATACTGGTGGCAAGAAGTCATAATCTGTCTAATAATATATTTTATTAGTGAAGATTTGTCATAATTTTATTAACAACTAACAATGAATGTCAAATTATGGGAGTGCTAGATTGCACCAGGTTAGGTTCACATTATGCTCAGTTCTACAGTAGTAATGTAACATTTTTTTCATGTTGTAGGAACTTGGTTTATATTATCACACTGACACTGGTTGCTATTACTACTACTCAAATGAAAAACAAACTTTTGTTTTTCATTCATATCCTGAAAAGAGTGCAGAAAATGAATCTTTGAAGGCCCATGAAAGGAGAAAGGCAAAGAAAAATAAAAAGGTAAATTTATTTTTCATGATTTATTAATTAAAAGGTTGTTTTTATGAAATTTTAAAATGATATTTTAAATAATAGTAATTACAAAGTAATTGTTGCATATAAGATTATTTAATAATAATTATTTTTTTTAGGCCTCCCGTTCTGATGATGTTGAAAACCTGACGAAACAATTCACTCAGGTTTCACTCCGAGGCTCAACCGCCTTAGGTAAATAGATTGCTACTAGTTGCTACCAAATACAAACATCTGAAATGTTATATTACAGGAAAAAGAAGGTGAAAGCAAGCCTAAAAGAAGAAAAACTGAAGC
>HE671509.1:21516-32202 GCA_000313835.2 Heliconius melpomene melpomene
ATTATTAGATCACTACTTTAATTCAAATGAGAAAATAAATAATTATGTAGTACAAGCGGGCGAAGCCGCGAGTGGGTCGCTAGTACTTAATATAATTATAGCTAAATCTATACAAAAACCAATTTACCTCAAATGTTAACATAATATTTATTCATACGGTACAAAATTTTAGGACAGGCGTATCATTACAGTACATTGCCGCTTTTTATAACATGCATGTTTCATCTGAAAAAACGAACAATTTAAATATAATCATTAAAGTTGATTTAAGAGAATTTGAATTTTATGTATTTTTAACGATTGTATCGAAAACACATTTCCAAGTAATTGTTTTATAAGTACCACAATTATTTTATATTTATCCGCGAAACCCTAAAACCTTTTATTTTCGTAATGACTCGCCGTCTGTAGGTCAGCCGGGCGTGGGCCTACCTGCTCATTTAAAACAATTTGCTTATTTTTTTTTCCGATGCTTAGATTAGATGCGAGCGAATGACGGTCTGCCATTAACTTGTGTCCAGACGGTGACGTTAAGGGTATGCGGTTGCTTGCACTTTTATAAGTGTTTGCACTTTTTAAAATTACATAGATGTTTTAAACAATATGATTAATGTTATTTAATGTCTAAATATAAATAACTACAAAAAAAATAAAACAAATATGTGTTATCAATAGTTTTTTGATATGATTTAAAATATTCCTATTTTATTAAAGTTAACAAATCAGTATTTAATAAATAATGAGGTCGTCGTGGCGCACTCCGGCATCTGACTGTAAACGTAATAATTGTGGGCTTAATCCTCATTCGGAAGAAAGATATCCTATATTATAAATTTGAAAGTAACTCTGTCTGTCTTTTACGCAATCAGGACTAAACCGCTAATTTAATTGTGATAAAATACTCATATAGAGATACTTGAGGGTCTCCGGATGAACATGGGATACTTTTTTCTTCATATTTGTAATATTTTCGATATATACCAATATATTAAAATACTTATTAATTTGACATGCAATTTATTCCGCCATGTTAATAACAACCGTCGTTGCTAAGCAACGATTTGCAAAGTTTGTTGTTAGAAAACGTCATCCAAAATGAGCTTGCTTAACGCATCTCTCTATTGAAAACTGAAAATAATTACATAAATATATTTAATAAATATTAATATTGTTCAAGCGGGCGTAGCCGCGTTCGGGTCCACTAGTATTATATAAATTATATTAAATTTCGGAAGACCGTATGCACGAAAAAAAACGTTTGAAAAATATCATATTTTTTTTAGTAGGTATTTCGTTTCCATAGAATCGTAAATTTTCAACTGACCAATGAAAATGTATTGGAATCATGTTAGAATAGAGACTGTTTGATTATATTTGATGTATTGTTTCCTAGCCCTCGGGAATACAAATGTCTGTGGATAATTATTCATAGCTTTGACTATATATGTGTGTGCATGTAAAATTTTCTTGTACTATTTAAGTCTTACATAGCGTCTTGTATCGTATATAGATGTTTATGGACTTGGATCTCTCATAAACAATGAAACTTGTTTTATTCCAGAATGAAATAATGTGATGTGAAAATATAGTTCATATTTTTATTTTATCATTACATTTACTAAGTTATTACTGATAAATATGATTTTTTATTATAGATGAAAGAAATTAGATTTTGAAAGATTGATGAAAATTAGCTTCATGCAGTATCACTAGCGGGGTAGTCTGAGAGAACGGTGCGCCAAATGCTACCTTCTCTATATTCCTCTTTCGCCTCGCCCAGTATCATCAACTTCTTCATACATGCCCTCCGAGGGTCTTCATGCTTTTAACGTGACCAGTATCTTTTATACTATGTTTTTGAAGGTCAACCGAAGTCAGGAATTTTTGCCATTCTTTCATCACTCATTCGTTCGACGTGCACAAACTTGCTGAGCACGTTCTTCTTCAGTCTCAGCGTGACATCCTCGCTAGTACCTACCATTCTGTTTATCTCTTCATTTATTTATTTATTTATTTATTGCCGATTCGATAAGCTAAGCTGATTCCGCATATCCTACGAAAAGATCGCGTCTCCACAGCATTCATCTTTCTTTCATTCTTTATCAAATGAACATATTTTATATCTAAAATATTTAAAAATGAACAGTACGCGTAAGCAGTAAGTAAGTACTCATAGGTACATTTGTGTGAGAAGGAACAACCTTGGAGTTTTGGGTCACTATCATTTTGCATACCAATTCATCAAGAATTAGATTTATCACGTTCAATAAATCAGCAAGTCGAGCCAAGTCAAACGTTTGGTAGATTACCCAACAGTACAAATGACTGCATTACATTGATATAGTACGGGTAACAATGCTTGGCAACTAAGGAATCAGCTCTCATATCACGAGACCTTAATGTCTTCGATAGCATCTCGAGTGAAGGGAGTGAGTTATGTTTACATCGCTTGATGCCTAATCTGTACCTACGGAAATTACGTTCTTAAACTTTTAATGTCTGTTGCAATCGTAAAAGACAGTGTTAAAATTTATGAGGATCTCGGTGGTTTCGCAAAATTTAACTTTTAAATGTTTTTATAATACGTTTATTGCTCAAAACGTTGTAAGATCGAAAAGATGAAATACATAAAAATATTGTTTTCTTTTGTTTGTGAGATTTAAATGAATACCTAACTACTAACTACCTACCTAACTTAAAATTGTCTTTAGTATGTTAATTCATACATTTCATCAACTTTAACACACACACACATTACATAATTAAACAAAAAATATATGTTTCATATAAATATTATTTATTAAACATTAAACTCACTTATAGAAACTTGTTGAAATGAAACCGCCATAATTATCGCTTGAACCACCGACTATAGTATAGGAGGCAATTTAGTCATTTGTCGCATGTCCGCCGTAAGGGCTGCCATTATTGCAATCGGAGGTATCGTCTCTCCATCTCCATCTATCACGATCGATACGTGTCTGTAATTATGATGAATTATAGACCTGGAGGTAGCTGATGGAGGATACCTTCATTATTTAAAATTATTGAAGTTACTAAATCATAATATATAGAAGTCTTTTTGTAATTTTAAAATTATTTAGACGGTCGTCGCGCAAGGGCACAAGTGTGTGAGTGTAGCGCGAGTGTAGAGTGAGTTGTGGATTCGATCCCCGAAGCGTGAATTATTATTTATTAATATTTTTATTTCTCCGCTCGGACACTAAGGCCCGGCTTTGAGTTCTGTCACTCTACTTGTAAAAATTGCCTTGAAAAATTCTGCGTAAAGTGGGTAACAAAGATTCTGAACACTAGGTTCCCTCTGCCTGCTCTGCTGTAAAAGGCTTACAGTGTGAAGCTGTTTCTAAAACATTAACGTCACCTTTATTTATACGTACATATATTAAAAGATAAATCACCATTAATCGTCGAGATATTTCATGCTCAATTTATATTTTGATGAGATTCTCCCAGTCGCAAAAAGTAGTGTCTGGGGGCAGATGTTAGGCATAATTCATTACCATTCGACGACCTGAGAGCAATATACCATATATTGTTCACAAAGTCAGACATGCAAGCGAGACGTATGTTTATTTAATGGTCCTAACTCACTGTTTTCATTTTTGACATTTTTAAAGTGTTATACCACAGTCTTGGACGTGTTCCAAGAGGTGCGGGTTCAAATCCCGCTACGTTTAATTTTATACGTTTTATAAATAAGTATTTCTCTGTTTTTTATCTTTATCAGCCCTACGTATCCTGAGTGCAACATTGTAATAAGGCACGATTCACACATCATATTTCATCGACCAATGAGGCACAGCCACAGGTCGCGGCCGTATTATATGTCATTAAGGAAGCCACGGCCACCCATGGATTAGAATCCCCTATTATTTTAGCCGTAAGGTCTCAAGTTCTACACCCGTACGGGGAAGTGGGTGCCGTTGCCTCCTGTACCCTCGCGCTGATTGTAGGTAATTTATGCTAGAGATTAGATGACGGAGATTTGATCGGAGACACATGAGTTTTTACCCTTGCGGTTACCGTCAGATCGTATTCTTCGTTGATGATAAAAACTCGTTGTAAGTTAAGTAAGGGAGATAATGCCTGTCCATTCTATTAGATATTCAATTTATACGCCGCTAGGAGGTTTATTACTTGTCGATCTACAAGTGGAAATCGATTTGGGTTACGTCTATATATTTTTTTTCATTGGAAACAAATGAATGTTTTATATACTATATTACGTAAATATTTCCATAGATTTTGGTACAAAAAAGAACTTTGTTATTGCTGCATTTCTCTAAGTGTAAAACACTCTGTTCTCCAAATATAAATTTATATTTCAAAATTATGAAAATTAAATATTAATTTATAATTAATCTTGTAACCGATAACCCTTTGTTTTTTCTATTGATTTTCGTCATCTGGACTCTTAATTTCAAATATAATTTCACGTTGTGTCCTATAGACACGACATATCTGAATAGCCAGCAGTAATTTCAAGCGATGATTATCCACTATCTAAAAACAAGCAATCTTTAGTATAGGTACTTAAGCCTCGCCCGTCTGCTATTTTATTCACTTTTGACTTAACAATGACTCGCATTATCACCCCCCCATTAGCGGAGCCTGTATGACGGTTTCAGAATAAAAGTAAGATAAAAATAGCTATTTCCTTTTTCTGGTACAAAATAAAGGCAACGATAATGAAATAAATATGGATTACGATTTTGTTTATTATGTGTTAACGAAAATATTACAAATTTTAAATAATTTGATATGTATATCAAAAGATTTTGCAATAGGTCAAAATTAATAATATTTGTATGTCGATGTAATTTACGATGTTTTATATTTCAGTCTGTTTAATATTTCTATAAGACATCGTCGAAGATTTAAGATATGGTGAAAAATTGAGAAACTATAATACAAAATAGTGTATTTAATTCCTAAATGTAGAACAAACAAAACACTTTAAAATGTCAAAAATAATATAATTAATTTGATCGTCGTTAAAATACATTACGTAAAAGTAAAACGCTTGACCTTCTTTAAAATACTTGTTAATTATCATTTCTTAATCAAGTAAAAATACCTACTAAAAGTGAATTTCGCCATTATTTTTAGTCCACATATTAAAACTAAGTTAAAATATCATGCTTATACAGGGTGGAAGAGGCAGCGCCACGATATAGGTAAACCCACACCTAAGAAATTAAACAAGGTACCTCAACAGTTTGGACGTAGGATTTTTTTTTCATATCACGATTTTTATCCATACTTGTATTTCGTGTGACGCACACATACTTGTGCGACGTTTCCGATTTGACAGGTAAGTGTGTGCGTGCCTATGTTATACTTTACAAATGGCGTTTTATTTTAAAACGATAATTTTATAATTTATTTTGTTTGAAAAAATAACTTTTTCATTTTTTTGAATTATTTTATTTCCGAATTATATTAGGCTTTTATAGAGTAGTTAAAACTGTGGTTTCATTTAAAGTGGTGCTGACAATTTAAACCTGTATATGGTTTTAACGCAGTTACTTGTGTAATATTATACGTATGCTCTTATCTCGGCACTGTCGCCTCGGTCAGCATTCCAAACAATGGTGAGTGTTGTGTCAACACGCGCACCGCCTCTTTACTTTGTTTGGACACTGAAATGAACTCGTATGACAATATTGTATGACTAAATCTTCACTCGAAATTAAGAGATGTATAGACTGAAGCGTGAATTAGTGCCATTTTATTTCTTTTAGAAAGGTTTTAGGAAGGTTAGGGAGTGAGAGCCTAGTGTTAAGATACTCCGCTTTCCATTATTCGCCTAATTCTGGTATTGCTCGACGACAGAGCAAAAAAAGGAAATATTCATATTATATTTCATTTCCTCGAGTGAGAATCGAACCCACAAAAGAAACAATACATTGAAAAAAAAAGACTTTTACTTATTGATCGATAAACTTTTCCACGGCGGTTAACTCTAAAACAATAGAAACATATCCGCAACCGACAGCACAGCTCCCAGCGAGCACTATGATTTACTAGATTTCAATGCAATTACAATAAGTTCTATTCAGGTGTAACGGGTCTTTGGTACCGACGTCAGTTGCATTACAAAAGAAATACTACAGAAGTGCCCCATTCACAGCGATAAGTGATTT
The DNA here is from genome assembly GCA_000313835.2 of Heliconius melpomene melpomene. Taxonomy (NCBI): domain Eukaryota; kingdom Metazoa; phylum Arthropoda; class Insecta; order Lepidoptera; family Nymphalidae; genus Heliconius; species Heliconius melpomene. Next base: position 27,684 of record HE671509.1, read on the forward strand.
TAAATCAATGGACTCGCCTCCCTTTATTTTTTTATGTGGGTAGATAGAAAAGGAAAAGTTTAAAGGAAGTGTGTGCGCTTAACTCCAGCCCTGCATAATTAGCTGTTGACAATGCTTGTAAGTGAATAACAAACACCGTCGGCGCACTCGGGCCCCGCTCGCTCGAAACATGCTTCAACGGTGAATGGGGTCGATTCACCGTCGCTTGTGAGTCGCGCACGTCGTCCGCCATTTGTCGTGCTATTTTGTTGTTTTTGACTTCCGTATACGCTGTTTCTGTGTGTACAGTGGGGTGGGCAGAGGGTTAGTGTTGAGACACTCCGTTCACCACGTTTCGCAAGATGTGGCGTGTGTATTGATGGCACTCAGAGCTGCGTTTTGCCTAGTAATCAGAGGGAAGAAATAAAAATATTAAATATTTCTTCGAATGGGAATCGAACCCAAAGCAGTCGCGTTTACAATCGCACATTTGTTCCCATGTGCCACGATGGCCTGTTCCATACAATGTTGCTTAAAACGATGTGTAGCCTTTATGAAAAAATAAGTGAGTCTGCTCGCGAGCGAGTGATTTCTTTAAAATTGCCGTCCTCCCAATGTCTGACGACAATAAACTTTATTTTCGGGACCTTAGCAATGCGAGGTCTTAAAATGTTCACTTTTTTTTATTTTTACCGAAACTTGTTGTTTAACCGGTCGAAAAGGCATAAAATGAAAGATTAAGAAAAAATGAGTAAATGTTTACATCAATCTACTGCTAAACCTTCGGTGTTCACCGCGCGAGCTAATGCAAAAATAATGTCTCATTATGCGTGGACGATTTAAATAAAGCTTGTATGCATATTTTTTTTAGCTTCACGCTGTATCCCGCAGACAACAGGATAGGCTGTGGGAATATAGTGTTAAAATACTCCGTTCTCCATTTTCCACCGAATTCTGAAGACGCGTTGAGTGGCGGAACTTCATATCGCGCTAGAGCGAAAAATATTAAAATATTTCATTTCTTTCATTGGGAATCGAACCCACAACCTGTCGCGTTTACAGTCACTTTTTGTGCTCTTGAGCCATTACTTGCCTATTCTATGCATATGTTTAATTGAATTTTGATCTTATATTTCCAATACGTTCTTACATTGTAAATTTCTTCAACAAATACATGTTGAAATGAAATTACATATATTACAATAAATACAATAGTTATAAATGAAGTATAATTGTACAATTACATGCCGTTCACAGAGGGTCGTGAACTAGTTTACGGTCTTGCAACTCTATATGCACTATAGTCTATAATTCATTTTAGAGAGAAATACGTTCTATTTCTTTGTTTCTACTGTTGTTACAATGTTAAGGAAGAAGGGGGACCAGGTGGTCTGTGCTCATCCCGGAATAGCTTGTTCCCACCCCACAAATTTGTGTCTTGAAAAATTAAAAGAAAATCTGTCTAAAGCTAAATTCCATTCCAGAACCAGAAGATATCTCTAGATACGCCCATGATTATTCAAGAGTTATGTTCAATTTGTCCAACAAACGGGTATTTCGTAAATCTTGCCCGCGGCCTCAGAGCCGTCACGTCAAACTTCACCCAAAGCGAGTGTACGTTAGTGAAACAATGTTGCAATGACGAATGGGCGGTATAAATGCATATCAAATTAAGGAACGAATGTTTTCCTTGTAGCCTTCTTTCTAAGTTTGCATTTTCCTGCGAATAATATTAACTATTTTCTTAGCAATATCCATAGATCGCTATTAAATTGTTTGTTTTCTAGAAAAGCAGGATTATATTTATATAAAAAAATATAGAACATTAAATTTACCATAATAGATATAATACATTTGAGAAATGATATAAAAATAACTTGTAAGGTTCAAAAATAGATACGACTTACAAGAAAGAATCTGAATGAAATATTTTCGTTAAAAGCAACATTATCTTTAAAAATAACACCCACACAATATTCCAAGGAGCTTTCTTGTAAAATGATATTTGACAAATATGATCTGTATTTTATTGCTAGCCTGACAAAATAAAAAATATTTTTTGTAAAATAATAAATATTTAGGCTTCAAGTGTATATATTTTTAGCTTAACGCTAAATTTTGCACATAGCAGTTTAGCAGAGGCTCTCTGTGAAATAGCATTAAGACACTGTTCACAGTTTCCTATTAATACACTTTCGATTCCCACTCTCTGCCGAGTTCTTAGCATTAGGCGTTGTATGGCGGAACTGAACGCCGCGCTTTACCTCTATACCAGAACGAGAAAATGAAAATATGAAATATTTCATTCCCCCGAGTGGGAATCGAATCCACAACCGTCACGTTAACAGTCGTACGCTTGTCCCCCCCTGATATGAATACCCCTATACCCCTGCACTGATATGAATTATTAAAATGAGAATACCACATCTCGAGAAGTACAATAAACTTGAAGAAATGTAAATGACCAGCCAGGATATTCACCAGGCACAGTAATATCTGACCGACTTGTATGTCATTGGGTCTCACTTATAATTGCAAACTACCCTCGTTTCCATGTGCAGAGGTGTCTGGTTATTCCTTAAATTTATTTGTTCGAATGTGAGGATATCACATTTCGAAAGGTAAAAACGAAACCCTTATAGGATCACTTTTTTATCCGTCTGTCAAGCGCATAGCATTTGCATTGGTTTTCTTTGATAATGTGCATCACAATATATTTCAATTTTACCAAGATCCGAAACATTGTACACCGATCCGAACTCTATGGAAAATGCGTGGAATGAATTTCTTCATTTCTTCATCTCTAAAAATTCGATTTAAACCTGAGTTTTGTTAGAAATTGAGTAAAAATCGTAAAGGTTCCGAATTAAAGTTACTAAATGCAAATGCGTAATGCTCGTGAAATTGAATATCATTTAAAGTCTATTATAAAAGGGCTAGTTATTTTTAACAAAATAATCACATGAATTTAAACTCAAACATCGTCATAAATGTTAAGTTCATAGTAAACGATCGAATGTATGAATGAAAAAACATATTCCAATGTAACTTTACAATCAGTTTTTACATACCGCCTACTCAATTAGCATCAGCCGTGTTTAAGAACCAGTCCCTATAATGCTATGTACTGCCGTATTCAATTACCTTCACATATTATATAGCGTTTATTTTATGCCTATCCACAGAGATTTTCATATAAACTCTGTAATTGTCAAATAAAAAAAATCATTGTGACATTTTCGAAAATTCTGTCACTGTTGTTGTTTCTTATGAAAAACAAAGTGAAATCGAAGAAAGAGCGTATATTAGTTCAGACTGCCTTCGTCCACGGTAACCATAGATCTCTCCAATGGTTAATACGTATATTAATATTATTGTAATATACTGTTTCTAAATAGCTAGAACGACAAAATATTTTATTATTTTTGAAAATAATTCAAATCTGCTTCACGCGGTATCCTGCACACAGCAGGGTAGGTTAGGAATCTAGTGTTAAGACAATCCGTTCCCCACTTTCTGCCGAATTCTGGAGGCATTGCGTGTTGAGTGGCAGAACTCAACGCCGCGCTTTGCCCCGACACCAGAGCGAAGAAATGGAAATGTATAATCCCTTTTTTATATTTCCACTTATGTTGGAGTCTTTAATAAATTCAAGTTCAACTCCACTCGCAAACACTAGTATCCTGTCTGGACAGTTATGAGTAGCGTATATAACATTTAAATTGAAAGTTTACGATTGTCTTTATCGATATTATATTTGCACAGGGTGTGTAAATATGGCCATATTGTGTGGCAGAATGGACGTGGACCTACAGGCGATCATCGAATTTATCTAACTTTTATTGTTTTTTTTTTTAAATGTTCTTACGTTCTTAACTTCCAAGTGATAAAACGCCTTCTTTATTAATTCTAAATGTCATCGTTACGTTCGAAATGAATCTGTTTGGCGATTGACAAGCAGACTGCGTGAAAGACGTGTTTAGTACACGGTCTGTGTGCACGTTTTGCACGTTGTAATTTTTGCATTTATATTGTGGTATGAACTTTACTAAGTTTATTTGATTCGTCCAGAAATTTATTTCTCCGAAAATATTTATGTGCAACAGTACCTTCTGAAAATATATTTGAATAAAATAAATCAGCTTCACGCTGTGAAGGCAGAGAGCCTAGTGTTAAGACACACTCCGTTCTCCAGTTTCCGCCGAATTCTGGAAGCATTGTGTGATAAGTGGCTGAACTCAACGCCGCGCTTCACCTCGACACCAGAGCGAAGAAATGGATATATAAACGCAAATAAATATTAATAAAGAAAATATATTATAGTTTTCCTAACGAAACTTGACTCCAACATCAAAATAGAACACCTATACGCAATTTACATGCAAATAGGTAAATACATTGACACGCCAAGCCAAGTTAAATATCATCACTGATAACTAACTGCAATAAAATTTTAAACCTCGCTTCGTCTATATATATAAAATCGAAAGGTCACTCACTCATCACGAAATCTACAGAAACTACATGTGCTAGGAATCTC
>HE671509.1:32302-51452 GCA_000313835.2 Heliconius melpomene melpomene
AATTAGAATAAACATTGATTTTAAGATTGACCATCTATTATATAATATTTTACTTTAAAACATAAGGCAGACTGCGCATTTCATCGTCTATTCTCATAGTCAAACGGAACCGGAATAAAATATTTCAAACGCTGGCAACCCCTGTTTGCGGCAGGAATTTTCCAGGCAACCCTGTTTTATAGTGTTCAGAAAAAATAAGCTTTAATTTGATATATAATTCATTAAAAAACACATGAGTGCAAATTATTAACATTTAGTGACATGTTTAAACCAGGCAACCCTAGACTTGCGGCAGACTGAGAGCTGGCAACCCTTAATTTTCCAATTCCTTATGGGATTATCTTTCAAATGATGTGCGATTCATATAAAAAACGTATTGGTGCAATTTTCTCCAAAAACGAGTTACGAAAAAATGTAATTAAAGGTGATTGCGGCAGGATTCTTCCAGGCAACCCAGGTGTAATCTGTTCTACTAATCATGTATTATTCATTAATATAGGTTTAATTAAGAAAACTCGTATATGCAGGATTCAACGGCCGGATCCCAGTCTATAAGTGTAACTTTACAATCAGTTTTTACATACCGCCTACTCAATTAGCATCAGCCGTGCTTAAAAACCAGTCCCCATAATGCTATGTACTGCCGTATTCAATTACCTTCACATATTATATAGCGTTTATTTTATGCCTTTCCATAGAGATTTTCATATAAACTCTGTAATTGTCAAATAAAAAAAATGATTGTGACATTTCGAAAATTCTGTCACTGTTGTTGTTTCTTATTAAAACAAAGTGAAATCGAAGAAAGAGCGTGTATTAGTTCAGCCTGTCTTCGTCCACAGCTGGCCATAAGTCTTTCCAATGGTTAATACGTATATTAATATTATTGTAATATACTGTTTCTAAATAGCTAGAACGACAAAATATTTTATTATTTTTGAAAATAATTCAAATCTGCTTCACGCGGTATCCTGCACACAGCAGGGTAGGTTAGGAATCTAGTGTTAAGACAATCCGTTCCCCACTTTCTGCCGAATTCTGGAGGCATTGCGTGTTGAGTGGCAGAACTCAACGCCGCGCTTTGCCCCGACACCAGAGCGAAGAAATGGAAATGTATAATCCCTTTTTTATATTTCCACTTATGTTGGAGTCTTTAATAAATTCAAGTTCAACTCCACTCGCAAACACTAGTATCCTGTCTGGACAGTTATGAGTAGCGTATATAACATTTAAATTGAAAGTTTACGATTGTCTTTATCGATATTATATTTGCGCAGGGTGTGTAAATATGGCCATATTGTGGCAGTATGGACATGGACCTACAGGCGATCATCGAATTTATCTAACTTTTATTGTTTTTTTTTAAATGTTCTTACGTTCTTAACTTCCAAGTGATAAAACGCCTTCTTTATTAATTCTAAATGTCATCGTTACGTTCGAAATGAATCTGTTTGGCGATTGACAAGCAGACTGCGTGAAATACGTGTTTAGTACACGGTCTGTGTGCACGTTTTGCACGTTGTAATTTTTGCATTTATATTGTGGTATGAACTTTACTAAGTTTATATGATTCGTCAAGTAACGTATTTCTCCGAAAATATTTATGTGCAACAGTACCTTCTGAAAATATATTTGAATAAAATAAATCATCTTCACGCTGTGATGGCAGAGAGCCTAGTGTTAAGACTCACTCCGTTCTCCAGTTTCCGCCGAATTCTGGAAGCATTGTGAGTTGAGTGGCTGAACTCAACGCCGCGCTTCACCTCGACACCAGAGCGAAGAAATGGATATATAAACGCAAATAAATATTAATAAAGAAAATATATTATAGTTTTCCTAACGAAACTTGACTCCAACATCAAAATAGAACACCTATACGCAATTTACATGCAAATAGGTAAATACATTGACACGCCAAGCCAAGTTAAATATCATCACTGATAACTAACTGCAATAAAATTTTAAACCTCGCTTCGTCTATATATATAAAATCGAAAGGTCACTCACTCATCACGAAATCTCAGAAACTACATGTGCTAGGAATCTCAAATTTTGCATAGGAGTTACTTATAGGACGTAGGTGCTCGCTAAGACGGGAATTTGCAATATTCGACTTCTAAGGGGTTGTTTTTCAGGTCGAAAGTTTGTATGAAACTTCGTTACTACAAATGCTAGGAATCTCAAATTTTGCATAGACGTCACTGGGACGTAGTCATGGAGACAGAAATTAATAATAACATAGTTCAAGCGGAGCGGGCGGGTCGCTAGTATTTTAATACGTTTAAGTAAATGAAATAAAAGAGGAAAGCAATTTTCACAAGCAATCGCCATCACCGCAATCAAGGCATGCACTTGCATGTCGGTCATTCGATAAGAACATTTGTGTGCGACTCGCGACCGCTCACTCGTAAAGCGGCTTAAATGGGTATTGCAATTCGTATGTAGATGTGGGGACACCACGCGAGCCAAGTTCTAGCTTTTGTGATATAGACTGTAAATTTGTTTTTTTTTATTATTGTATTTCATATTTTATAGTATTATGAGTGTGAGTGTAAGGTAATTTAATCTGAATCGTTGAGTTCCGTCACTCAACACGTAGTGTCTTGAAAAAATCGGCGGAAAATGGGGAACACTAGGTTCCCTCTGCTTATCGGGATTCTTTCTTTACTCTTATAATATATTTGTACATCACACCCTATAATATCTTCTACTTACTTTAGAGGCACTGATTTCTAGATGTTGGAATCTCTCGCCATAATTACAGAAATTGTAAAAAAACTATTATAACATTTATTATCCTACAAATCCTACTTATATTATAAATGTAAAAGTTTGTGAAGATGGATGTTTGTTCTACTTTCACGCAAAGACTACTGAACGGATTTAGATGAAACTTTCCATCAGAATAACATAGACTACAACTGATGTATTTTTTTTTATAATTCGCCTATAATATAACAATTACTTTAACAGGCGAACTAGTAACAGAACACTAGTATACATATGTTTATTTTCGAGTTTCTTTACTTATGAACTTCACCTAAAACATACGTTTAATAGGATCTTTATGAATTTCTATTGTTAATTTTGATTGCATACAATTCATTGTTAGTAATTAATTTAACTATCTATACTTATAATAAAATCGTAAGAGGGTACGTGTCTGTACTTAGAAGATATTTAAAAAAATGTTATTGGTAACTTTATTAACCTAAAAGAACCCAAAACAATGATTTTTAAAATTTTTGTCTGTTTGTCTGTGCGTTTGTTATCGCTTGTTTCAGAATCGACTTAACCAATTTAGATGCGGTTTTCACTATTCGATTCTGGCAAGCTTCCGAAAACATATAGGGTTATTTTATGACAATCGGTTTATAAATTAAAAAGTTATGTCAATTTAAAGTACTTAGTTGTACAAATTTGCTAATTGCCGTAACAGTTATTTTATACTACTGTTTTACTGTATTGTCAGAATCTATTTCTTTATTAATATTTATATTTCAATCGGGCGTAGCCCCGCACGGGTCAACTAGTATTATATAAAGTAGTTATAATAATTATACGTCAAACAAACTACAGCAGACTTACGTATTTAGTATCTAATATTCCATCTAAGTTACTGCTTCGCGTCCGCCGCATCCAAATAAGCTGTATTATTTAATCAACGCGATCGTAATACTAGGGCATAAGGATATCATTTTATTGTTATAGTGCAAGTTACTTTATGAATCCTCAAACAGGTGGCTTAACTTGCATTGTTTATTGAAAGTTGATTTTTATTTAGTAGGTTTATTTTTAACACGAATGTCGTTTACCTACTGCTCAGTATTTAAATTTATTTAAAATTAGTAGTAGTCATAAATATTTTGTTTTATGTTTTTTTTAGTAAACACTTTTCTCAGCTTTTCATAATTACGAGTTTTCATTTTTAATTAATTTGGTTCTTAGTCTCATCTCGTCCATGTATTTTGATTGCCATTTTCTACATTTTCATCTTAATATCTATTAACTCCATATCTACTTATAATGTTATTTTATTGTTTTACCTTAGTTTTATTGTTTGTTTTTTTTTCAATGTTTTATTTATAGTTGTTTTTTATTTTTTTGCTTTGTTGGATCTAAAGTGTCTGTCAGAGGATAGTGAGTTTAGGATGTGGAAGGCATAACTGAAGCTTTCATTTATTATAGAAGATATGGCCATATCATGTTTCATTTATAATATACAGAATGTGCTTATGTGTTTAATATCTTTACTGTAAACCTTAAATAAGTATGTAGGTAAAATTTATCCTAAATTTGACCAATTTCTATCGATACAGTGATAAATACATCGAGGTCAGGGGTTACTATTAATTACCCTTGTCTGTTTGTTCTTTTGTATAAGTTTAAAAGCTCTCTCTCTTCACAATTGCGATTTTCCTTTTATAATATTTCTTTATTCTAAGAAGCACTCACGTTATTTCCGAGACGATGATTATTCATTAAAGTGACTTGGAGTATTTCGGTCACGAGATTGTATTGTAATTTGTGTAATAATTATTATATTTACGTCCGCCGGTACTTGTAGTACTGGTAGTCTGTTAATTGTCAGATATGTTTCTATGGCATTTCGACTGAATTACATTCTACTCCTCGATGTCTAGACGAATCTTCTGGTACGATTGACTTAAAAGCTGGCAGAATTTTAATGTTTATTTTTTTAGGGTTCCGTACTTTTTTTAAAAAAAGAGTCCTTATAAGACCACTTTGTTGTCCTCTGTCTGTCAACAGCCTTCATCTCAGGAACGCTTGGATATATCGAGTTAAAATTCAAACCATATACTCAGATCTACGGCCCCAAGATTTCCTTAAAAAATCGTATTTGTACCTTTGCTTATAGTTCAAATGAAGTATCAGATGAAAGGGCTCTGACTAAGCTAAACTTGAACTTCAGAAATAGCTCGAGTCCTGCAATTTTTATACGGAACCCTCGGCGAGCCCCTGACTCGCGCTTGTCCGGTTTTTTAAATGGTGTTTTCGACATTATTGACATATAGTTAAGTAAACTATATATGGACTGTTAGTGCTAGTTTTTTTATAGTCTATTCTGGTCTAAAAGATCTTCTACGTTGAAACATCAAACTTAACAGTTTTTTATATATATATTTCTCATATGCCAATTCTGGCTCATGTGCCAACATATGGCTCATATTCCTTATCGTTCCTCCCATCATTAGTGGGTTGTTTATTAAAGTCTATGTACGAGTACCTACATTGACACGTCACTTAACCGTCGCACATTTGATTTATGCTCGGGACTTGCCATCTCGTCGGAACTATCTAGCGCATTTATCAAACTGCATTATGTGCATTCGTCATTATCCATGCTCTGAGTGGAGAATATGCATGAATTATTTCAAAAGAAACCTTTTTTACGCCGGCGTGGTGCTGTTGGGACATATCTGACTTGTAATCGTCTGCTTAAATCCAACTCGAAGGAATATTTACATTTAAATTACGTAAGTTTCTCTGGACTGCTTTGATGAAGTCCAGCAATGGATTTTTGGTATCATACATCATAAAATATTTTCAAATATGTGGAAGACGATGTTATTTACAATTATCCTTTAAAATTAGAGAGATCAACCTTTAAGAAACCGTTTTTTTTATTATTTTGGCGAAACCTTAATTAACGCGACATTTCTTAGCAAATATATATATATGTATATGGACGTAAAAAACTTTAATTGCAAAAGTTGTTTTTAATAAGTCTCATCCTTAAAGATTGTTAACTATTAGTATATAGTAGTTTGATTTTCGATATACTTTTTTGCTAAAATTAATTTTTGGTTCAGATAATTTCTCAGAAATTAATTGCTAGAGAATTCTGTAAGTAAAAACCAAAATATTAAACATAATCAAAATCGAGATAGAATTCTTACTTACTTAGCATATATTCTCCCAAATAAAGATATCAAAACGAGTACATGAACAATCAGAATTATCTTATTTATAAAGTGCACCGCGTTCTATCTGAGGCGTGTATCGTCGGACTCGCCGGGTTGGCGGTGCGCGGGCGGGTTGCGGGTCTAAACTACGTGGTCACAGAGTAGCTACATATTTAATAATTCCTGTAAAAAATGTAAATATCCTAGTATTTACTAATCGCCAGCTTGATTTAATTCAGGTGCTTAAAACAAATAAATATTTTTAAAAAAATAATAGCAAAAATATCATATGATAGAAATGGATTCTTTGGTGTAAAGGGCAAAGCGCCGCGTTGATTTCCGCCACTCAACACGCAATGGCTTCAGAATTCGGTGGAAAATGGGAAACGGATATTAAACGGTGTATTTACACTAGGTCCCAACATGCCCTCTGCCTTCGTGCGGGATAGAGCGTGAAGCTATCACAGCATAGAGCTTCAGCTCCAGCAGTACCTTATATTTTTGATTTACTTGAATGATCCTGATAATTGTCGTCTCATCTGATTAGACAAAATGGATCACTGGGTTCAGTCACGCAACATTTATATTAATTTACTAGCTTCTCTTTGGTAAATATAAACTGAGTAATAATAAATCTATTATATACTCTAGGGCACAGCCAAGCGACATGTGCATCACTGCGCTCGCGCAGCCCGCATCCGACGTTCGTTTGTCTTAAATGCTATTATGACCATATTCAGACCCTAAGAACACGCCGGCTTTTTTAAATTATATCACTGTAGGTTGGTTCAGACCTGAAACATAACTCATCTCTATATAAAGCTTTGAACTTTCCCAGATATGGTCTTCACGAGACCAAGGTTCAGTCAGCGAGTCATATAAATAACCAGTGTTTAGGTATAATTTGGAGCGACCATCAAAATTAAGAGGTTCTCGTCAGATTTGGTTTTATTTTTTATTATATTTTATTTATCATGCAAGTTCATTTGTGAGATGCCGTTTTGTTCATTTTTTGTCATATTATTCAATTTTATTCCTACACCTTCTTGACGTTTCGGAATATTTTTGTTGTTTTCTTTTGTTTATTATTATTTTATTAATACATTCCACTGCCAATCTACCTCTTTGATATAAATTTTCAATATGTTTTAGGTAGGTACTAAATATATTTAGTGTGCAAGTAGAATAATATATTTTATACAAAAAATAAATTTGTCTCTCAGCTTTCAAAAATAAGCTTTTAACACAAACCACTTAATGCCGTGTGTACTAAATATATTTTTAATACTCAGATCAAGATTAGCACCATAAAAATTCCATAGATATTGAATTATGACATAGTTTATTACTAGGTGTCTATTTTTATTTGAAATATTGTAATGGCGTCCAATAATTTACTAAACGAACCTTACACTCGACAGTAAACGCACACGTGCATTAAATATCAGATAGCGACATTGAAGGTGCCATATATGGAGCTGTTTTGATCTATGCTGCTGAAGCCATAGATCATGATGCATCTGGCGAATGCGTAAGGCACAGGAAATCTCCACTTCCGCTCGTCTAGGTTCACCGTTCTCGCGCTAGACAATGAACCGCTTAAAAAATCCGTCTGTCTATCGTTTAATGTAATTGACGCGTGCAGACCAGACCTTTTACGGTCTGATGGTCTGTTTTTTTTTAAAGTGTATTCACTTACACGCATTTATCGACGTTGGGCCCCGTCTGCGCTGTCATAGCAACTCACACTGAATGAGTAATTGATTATTGATGTTAAATTGTTAATGTTTTATTCATTCGCTTGTTATAGCGATTTTTAAGCTTATCTTTAATTATAGCCTTTCTATTTATAATTGTCTTTTTTTTTACATAGATTCCCCTCGTGAGCAACGAGGGTAAAGCTGGTCTGGGGTCATCAAATGACTCAATGGTACCAAAGGCGTCGAACAAATTAGGTCCTGCGACTCTTCGTCTCGCTGCTAGGACGAAGATGCTGCAGCCACCCGCCAAAGCTTTCCAGCAGCCCGTAGAAGATGATTCAGAATAATTGCCAATTGCAATATACATAATTATACTATTATTTTACAGTTAAATAATTTTAAGATATCCTTGTCTTAGTATTTTTCATATATTATAATATTAATATTATTATAAATGTACTTACAGACCAAATCAATACATAAAATAAATTAGACAAAAACATATTTACTTATCGCTATAATGACATCAGTCCAAAGACTGTGACGAAAATTCGTTAAAATATTTCATACGACAAGTCTGCTACGATCGTGTAGTGTCTAGACTGTAAATAAAATATCTTTGCATTTTTATAAAGGCAATGTCTTATAAATATTTATCAATGAAATGTTAATAAAAATAGTTCACTTATAATTGTTGTTTTTTTTTTAATGACACAAGCTATTACATATAGATTAAATAAAAGGTCTACTTTTACAAACGGCTGTTGTGGATTCAAATACGCGAGAAATTCTAACAATTTGTTTTTCAGTTTCAAAAAAATTGTTTTTACTCAGAATTCTAATTAATAAACATTAATAGTGGTTATAAATTCTATAGGATAATGCATCATGCATTACAACAACACAAACAAAGTCATTAAAACATGTTTAAAAAATTAATATATGTATGGATTTAAAAATGCAATAGTAACATTTTCGCATATTCATTAATCACTTTTTTTTCAATATCATCGAGTTGTTTTGAATTGAGGATTAACAATAACAGTTGTAACATATGACTATCATTGTAAAATACATTTCTTTTTAAAATTGAGGCCAGTCGTGGCGCAGGGGTCGATTTCCAGGAAATTAAATATTTATTAAATATTTTTTCGCTCTGGTGTGTTTGTAAAGCGCGGCGTTGACTTCCACCATTCAACACACAATGAATTCTGCGGAAAGTGGGGAGCGGAGTGTCTTAACACTAGGTTCCCTCTGCCTACCCTGTTGTGTGCGGGATACAGCGTGAAGCTGAAAAAAGAATAGATATTATTATTATTTTTTATTATATTTTATGATATTTAATATGACACGGCTGTTGAAATTAATTGGTAAAGGACTTTCTACCGTCATAGTTTCGTTAATGTTTCTTGTGCAAGGAGACGCTTTCTTTTGTTTGGTGCTCATTAGTGAAGGTAGTCCTTCAGCATATTCTTGAACTACTTACAGCATTTTTGTCAAAAATGTTGCCTTTGTGAATATCAGCCTACATTTTTAATGGCTTTTCTGTTTACCCTAAAATTTAAGACAAATTGGGGCCAGCCGTGGTGCATCGGCACAAGCGTGTGATTATAAACGTCAGGTTGCAGTTTCGATTCCCACTCGAAGAAGTGAACTTATAAAATTGTCATTATTATACTTATAATATTATATTTAATTTTTTATAGCATAAAAAGTAAATGTAAATGTTTCATGGATTCATGGTTGATAAAAACGATAATAAACATCGTCATGCGCAGGAGTTAGTCCAGTCTAGCCATCACTTGTCTCCTAATAAAAGGCTATTGAGGCTAACGTTAGCAATTTAACTTAACGCCAGCTGGTAATGGGTTCTATTAAAAATTATCGGTCTGAGGCACGACGTGGACGTAATGTGTGTTGTTTATTTGACTTTGGATTGAGTGGTCGAGTTAATCTGCAGTTTAGGTCTTTATATAACGTGTGTGTTGATTGGTAGGAATTAGGTATATTTAGTTGGGTTTCGTTTCTGAAATATTTTTTTAAATATTGTTAAATATTCATTGCTTTTATTAAAATTCTGCTTCAATTGCTTCCTGTTGTATCCCTCACATAGGCTAGGTAAACAAAAGGAAGGTTCCTTGTGTTAAGACTTTCCATTAAGACATTTCGATTTCCCACTTTTCATAGATTTCCGGAGGCAGCGCTTTCTGTTGTTACCAGAGCGAAAAAATGTTTTTTTTTAAATATTTAATTTGCTGGGGATCGAATCCGCAATATGTAGGCTATTTACAGTCAAACAAACAAACAGGCTCTAAGGTACAATTTAACAGAGAAATTATATAAAAAGTTCTATTTCTGTAGATAATAGTCATACAATGTAATACATATATTAATAACTAGTCTAGGCATATTTTTTTATATTAAAAGCAATATCCTCAAGAAAATTACGATAATAAGGAAATATATTCAACTAACAAAGTAACAACCAAACACTATAACTAATGGAGAGGTCGCGTGTTCTACCACCTCAGCATGCAGAGGCAGCGGGCACCAGCTATTATTCAGGGCAGTGTAGCTCGATGCAGTGATTAGCTGAAACGGGAGCTTGATTGCACTCCGACATGCATTGTTCTTGTATCGTAGATATTGTGGAACAAATTTTGTATGTATACCTGTATTATATTGTTTTGTATGTATGTCTGGAGGCCAGGTAACTTGATAGAATTGAATAATTATATTGTTATAGGGGCACCAGGATGTGACTGCGACAGGTTGTGGATTCGATTCCCGCTCGAGGAAATTAACTACTTAATATTTTCATTTTTTCACTTTAGAGTCGAGGCAAAGGGCGGCGTTGAATTTCGCCATTGAACACGTAATATCTCCAGAATTCGGCGGAAAGTGGGGAGTGGAGTGCTTTAAATCTAGGTTCTCTCTGCCAACCCTGCTACATTCTAAATACCTACGGCGTGAAGCAAAGAAATTATTATTAGTTTAAATTAAATAAAAAATATAAGTGGTATAGAGTATACCTATTACGGCGACCTTGCAATAACTTTGACTCTTTCATTTTTTTAGATTTATGAAGCTTTTTGACTCGCGCCTTGAGGAAATTTAACCAAACCATGGATAATCCAGTATTTATTAAACTTAGGTACTCGTATTTAACGTTGATATCCGTGACTAAATGCAATTTACCAATCAGTCCTTCGAGATGGCTAAGGATATTTTGGGCGTCAAGAATCTTTCGATTGATAATAAACAATTGGGTTTTATGTTCGGATCGACTCATCGCTCGTCTCTTCTAATTGTGGGTTATCAAACGGCTGTACATCCCTGGCGTTGCAGTCGGCCAGTCACGTCGGGTTCGCTTACTCAGCGTGATACATGATCGGCAATTTACAAATTTAAACATAATTTACTATTGAAATGATCGTGGGGCCAGTCGTGATGCAGCGGTTTTAGGTTCGATTACCACTCGAGGAATATTTAATATTTTTATTTCTTCGCTCTGATGCAAACCGTTGAGTTCCGCCATTCAGCATGCAATGACTTCAAAATTCCGCTGAAAATGGGGATCGGAGTGTTTTAACACTAGGTTCCTTCTGCCTATCCTACAGTGTGCGGGATACAGATTAGCACAAAAAAATGCAGAAATAAAGAATAATTACAGTTTTCTCCAACGGCACGTCTGAGGAAAATCGTTTTATGAATTACTTGGAGGCTTAAAGTATACTATTATTGGTCGGGACGTGCTCTGAGCACATTATAAATCAACTCAGATAGGAAATTTAAAAAAATTGAATTAATAATTCCATTGTCGATCTCAAATAACATATAATCTCTGTTTGCGTTTCAAAAACGATATTCACGTGTAATTTTAGAACGAAATATAAATTGTGGTTATTATTCTCGTACTTACGTTTTAAAACTAGTGTTAAAATGTTAAGATTTGAAATATTTACACCAATTAAAAATCCTATCCAATTAAGTTAATTAATTAAACGTTTTATTATCTTTTAAAAAGGCAACAAAATTTATTAAGCGTATGAATTATTACATTTTAAATCCACTGGATGCACAGAATAAAAATTAAGATTTTCTTTCACGTAAGTTAACTTGTATCTTGTGCTATAATATACTCAGGATGTAGACAATTAAAAAGCCGAGTTAGAAAGTTAATAAGTTATTTAAATACGACGTTGTAGACGGTAGTTACGAAAGCTAATTATGGAAATCTTATTTACCGTTTAAAAATAAGTTTTTATATATAAAGTCGTTTTATATATTCAGTTGGTATGTACATTTGTAAAGCTAATTATTAAAGCGACATACATAGTTTTGGTAAAACATTTCTAATTTTCAATTTATTTCTTTATATAACTGGGTTCTTTCTTATTTTTTAAATTAGGCAATTAGACTTAATATTTTTTGATTTACTAATTCACATGCCTTTACCTATATTAATAGACACCGACTTCTTTATTTTGAGAGATATTAAAACTTGTATTTTATTTTCCCATTAATCTCTACATTTAATCATTGCTTGATATTAATTGTAACACGGCATACGGCACGGTTAAATGAAAGTTTATAATATAGCTATTTTCCAGCTCCATCATCATCGGTTACCATCTAACACCAAAGTATTCTATCAAGTTAAATCCATCTCGCTTTCGTTTGATATCCATTTTGGGCGGGGTGTAAAAAATTATGTACCTAATCCGGAAAGTGCTGGCGACCATTTTTAATTTGAATTTTTCATGGTGTCTTCTATTCTTAAATTTAAATCCTTTCATTTGATACTCATATTGGGTGGGTTGTTTAGAAATACGTACGCCGCCATCTTGTTGTGACGGCCATTTTGGATTAATGTTATTACCGAATATATCTGAAATTATAGCTCAAACGGGAAGTGTGTGAGATTTAGCTTGCACGATTTGCTTACAGAGTGACGGACAGACATCGCGACAAGTGAAACTAAAGAAAAGTTTGTGATAGCCAAATACTTTTTACAATCTTTTTCTCACCCAAAACCTGGTCACTATACAACATTTATAAAGACTTTCATTTAATACATCTAATATCAAGGCAAGCATCCATAACCAAAAAAAAACACAACGTCCATAAACATCATACATTTCCATCCACCTCATACATTTTTGAGTTTCGCTTTCCCAGCAAAGGTCGAGGTGACCTCACAGCACGAGTACAGGTGATGTGCCATTAGTTATGCGTCGGCGGCGAGTCTGTCTACACCGCTTCCTGTGCACCCCTCGCCCAACCCCGTGGCTGTAATTAACTGGCTTGTGAAATGCTAAATTAAGAGAAAATAAACAATTATATTGTTTTGAGAATACGTAAAATGATTAATTTCTAAACGATTTTTTCGGTTTTTCGTTTTTTATGTGTTTATTTCTTTTGTGACTTTATATAAAGTTGTGGAGAATAGAAAAAGAAATAAGAAATAAAAACAATATTTATTAATTATTTTTAAAAATATACTCATCTATAATGTATATTAACAATAGTTAGTTAATGTTTGGTTCTTGATGTTAACGTAGGCTTTTATGTGTATGGGAACAGTGAATCTACCTATATGGACTTCGGTACTTAAGGCATCTTATCTTCTTTATGCTATATATTATAGCTATGACTTATTCATAACTAGTGGACCCGAACGCGGCTGCGCCCGCTTATACTATAAGAATATTTATTAAATATATTTATGAAATTAATTAGTTTTCAATAGAGATGCGTTTAGCAAGCTCATTTTAGGTGACGTTTTCTAACAACAATCTATGCAAATCGTTGCTTAGCAACGATGGTTGTTATTAACATGGCGGAATAAATTGCATGTCATATATCCTATGTTCATCCCGGGACCCTCAAGTATCTCTATATGAGTATTTTATGACAATTAAATTAGCGATTTGGCCCTGATTGCGTAAAAGACAGACAGACAGACAGAGTTACTTTCGAATTTATAATATAGGTATGGATATATAAAACTATTAGTTTTTTATTAATTTCAAAACAGAGTAGAGTTTAATGATTTAAAGTATATAGTCCCTACCTATTTATGAGTAAGTCATTGTATAAAACTTAAAAAAAGTCATGTTCGCCTAAGTCAAACTGTGGATTCATCCGCATTGAGGGGGGGTCGGTAATTTCTCCGTTCTAGTAAGCGCGGCGTTGAACTCTGCAACTGAACGTGCAACGTCACTGCTTACAAAAAGTGGAGAACGAACGTTATATATAAAATATTTCTGAAACAGAAAAAAAAAATATTTCGATAATAAGACTTCTAAAACATATCGAATAGTTCCAGATATTGGCATTGACGATAACCAGATGCTTACCGTCTATTAAGATAGGATTATTTTGAGAGCTGTCATCTAATACACTCCCGCACTGAGATAAAACGGTGAAAGTTAATATTTATTTCCTAGTAACATATAGCGTTGTTTATCATTCGAAAAGTTTATACTGGCATTATATTTTGGAGAGGCCCGTAGTGGCACAGACGCACAAAGTGGAATTGTAAACGCGACTTGTCGTGGGTTCGATCCGCACTCAAACAAATGAAATATTTATTTAAATTTATATTGTATTTTCATTTCTTTGCTCTGGTTTAGAGACAAAGCGCGGCGTTGGACTCCGCCGCCACGTCGAATTCGGCGAAAAGTGGAGAACGGAGTTTTTTAACACTATAGATACCATTTGCCTATGCTGATGTGTGTTTTCGCCTATTATATTATGTTTTGGAATAGGTAGTTTCAAATTCAATTTATTTTTACTTCGAAATTCTGTTGTCATTTTGTGCCGGTAAATAATATTCTCTGTGTGAAATTGAAAATTTCATTTATTTCGAGATTCCTTTTGAAATGTTTGATATATCGAAATATGAAAATTCCGAAACAAAGGCAGTTTCGCACACAATACGCACGCCACCCAGACCGGAACGCGCGTCGGCCGTCATTATGCAATGCAAATGTGTTTACCGACTATGTAAAATGAGTAGTAGGATATTAATATTCATGACAATTTATAGTAGAATATTTATTTTTTAGAATCACACTGTCTCCCTCATGCAGCAGTGTTGGCAGAAGGATCCTAGTGTGATCCTAGTGCCTGAAATGAACATTGCCTCGCCACCAGAGCGAAGAAATGAAAAAATATTAAATATTTAATTTCCTCAAGTGAAAATCGTACCCACAACCTGTCGCGGTTACAGTCACACGTCCGTGCCACTACGCCACTACTGATCTTATAGACCAAATTTTACTCACCTTATGTTATTTCTAAGAAGAATAAATAAATTTAAGAATATATAAGACTTCGAACGTAAAAATTAGAAACGGAATAGTAATTACGTAAGCGATCTGCAGATTCATTCATCCGGAACGGTAAAGTTTATTATGGCTAGAAAAAATTAAGATCACAGCATCCCAAATAGCTTTCGCCGACTAAACAAACTCTAAATTTAACACCATCAATATAAACCAGTGCTCTAGGACGTGACCTCAGTCTCCTGCCTCGTCTTGAAATTACCCATCGACAGACAAGTAAACAACTTTGTAGCTGACTGTAAAGATTTTTTTAGCTTCGCTGTATCTCGCGTATAGCAGGATAGGCAGAGGGAAACTGGGAACCTAGGTTTAGACTACGTTCCCATTAAAGAACTTTCGTTCGTCACCTACCATCAAATTCTTGGAAGTGCCGTGATTTTGTCTCTTTATTCTCCTGCACCAGATGGCAATAAAGCAAAAAAAATTGTCGCTATTTTTGTTATATTTTTTTTAAGTTTTTATAGCAAATATAATTGAAAATAAAGATTTTTGCAAATACCTCATTATTAGGACGTTCCTTTTAACTTCTACATAATATCTTTATGTATAAAAATATTAGAAAAATACTTCCTTGAAAAATAAAATAATTAACTTAATTTATCTAACAATAAAGGTTAAAATTGCATTCGATTCATGGTATACTTACGGCGGCCGTCTGCCTCTGCACCCAGCAACAGGTGTCTTGAAGGACACGAGCCTCTGACGTGACTGACTGACTAAACACATATATGAACATACAGAAAACCATATTTCTAATTACCTTATTGTATAAGCTTAGTATTATTAGTTTTTTTTTAAGATTATTTAATCAGCTTCACGCTGCATCCCGCATATTACAGGGTAGGCAGAGGAAACTTAGTGTTAAGACACTCCGTTCCTCATTTTCCACCGAATTTTTGGACGCGATTGAGTGGCGGAACTCAACACCGGGCTTTTACCGTGGTGCCAGATCGAAAAAATTAAAAAAATAAGAAATAATAATTTATTCCCTCAAGTTGGGATTGAAACCTGCGCCAGGACGGCCTAAAATTATTTATTTATGCTAATCGTACTCGGGGAAAAAATAGTAAGAAAAAAATATTCTAAATCGTAATAAAAATTTAATTCAAGTTATTTTCGAGATTAAATTTAAACTAGTCAATTAAATTTTAATTACTCTAATATATACATATGATGGCATTAGTTCCCATGAGGATGTTGACTCTATGACGTCGACATCGGTTTTTCTTACACGTGTATGGGGTACAACCTTTTACAGGTGCTTAAAAACTATTTTTTCTAAATATTTTTGGAACTTGTTTAAGTTTTTCACTAAGAATATGTCTCAATAACATGCATACAATATTTATCTTTAGCTTTTCGCTGTATCCTGCTCATAGCAGGGTAGGCAGAGGTGTTAAAACACTCCTAGTGTTAAAACACTCCTAGCGAAGAAATGAAAATATAAATAGTATGTATAGGTATAATTTATTATATGTAAATTTATATTATTATTATTTAATATACGTACTATTTAATAGTTTTTATTGCAAAAGCTACACGTGTCTGACTTAAGATCGTGAATGCGTGTTTTAAAACCGCCCGCTGGTTTATAGCTTCAGGTACTTAAATTTAAAAATACTTGCTCTTAACGGACTTACGCATTTTTATCGGTTTTGTTTTACATTTACATAATATTAGCGGCCCGCTCGCGGCTTCGCCCGCTTGAATTTTATCATTATTAATTTACTATTCTGTATTATATTCGTTTTCTAATAATAATATATTTTAAAAACAATATATATCTATACCTATATTGAAAACTAGCGGACGCGCGCAGCTTCGCTTGCGTACTTAGGGGTGAATTCTAATAAACCACGAAACATGTGTTCAATGAAATATTTTTAAGTTTAAATTTCAAATTTTATAAAAATCGGTGGCGATTTATAAAAAATCTATACAAACTTTCAATCCCTTATTTGCACCCTTAGGGGGTGAATTCTAGAAAACGATGAAACACGTGTTCAATTAAATACTTTTAAAAATCTAAATTTAAAATTTTATGAAAATCGATGCCGATTTAATTTTTTTTCCATACAAACTTTCAACCCCTATTTCACCCCTTTAGGGTTAAAATTTTTCAAAATCCCTTCTTAGTGGATGTCCAGATTACGAAAGTAAACATCTGTTCAAATTCCACGTTTCTACGCACAGCGGTTACGGCTGTGCGTGCGTCTTACCTCAGTCAGTGAGGACAAGTCCTTTTATATATATAGATTAGAACCTCAGCTAATTCGATAAAATAGTTATTTTTAATATAAACAGATATCGTTTTCTTTGATCAATGAAATTATAAATCCATTCAACACGCAATGCCTCCAGAATTCGGCAGAAAGTGGGGAACGGTGTGTTTTAACACTAGGTACCCTCTGCCTACCCTGTTGTGTGCGAGATACAGCGTGAAGCAGATTAAATAAGTGACATCACTTTTTTAGCAAATTTTAAGCATACCATCAATCGCAGGTATTGTGAACCTTATATTTTACAATAAATTTAATATTTGTGTGAAATATGGCCCACGTATATGTAAATTGGAGATTTATATCATATAACACCTCTTGTATTTCGTCTCAGGTTTCTGTGTTGTTATGGATTGACTATAGTCTAATTTAATACCGACAACATTCTCACACCTTCCTTAATATATATAGTTTTTTTAGTTCTCGTTATGCAACGAGCAAACGTTTCAGTAGTAGTTCTAAAAAAGATATTTAAATAACACTTGATCCTACATATATATTCTACTAGTGGGCCTAGAAATATTAATAAACAAATTGAAAACTAAAGATTTAGTCAATTCCGTAAAACAGTTGTATAAAATAACTGTTACGGTAATTACCAAATTTGTCGAACTAACTACTTTAAATTGACAATTGGGGAACGGAATGCCTTAACACTAGGTTCTCTCTGCCTAACCTGCTGTATGTGGAATACATAAAGCTGATTCCAAGGAACAATAACATTAATAACACTAGCTTACACAAACGTCTTCACTCTACCTTTTAAATAATCGAACCTATATATTATAAATTATCTTATATTGAAACTAAAATTTTGATCATATATGTAGGTAATTAATATGTAGCTTCTGTTTTACTTCATAATTGACGCTCGTGTAACTTTGTAATACTATAGCACTTGGAAAGCTTGAAAAAAACGAAGATAATCCAACCATGAGACTCGCGTGGTCTTGAAAAAATCGAGTGCCGGTCTGCTTATTGGGGTACCTACTGTACTACGGTCGTTATTAATTTAATACTGGTGTGAGTAATTTATTAGGAAACGAAACTTTTATTATTTTAATTAAATCTACTAAATATAACCCTATTACATTCAGGAAAGGTTATAAATAAAACATTATAAATCTCAAAAAGAAACGTATTGCAGGTTATATTAGTTATATATAATTATAATAAGTTTATATAAAATATATATTTTTTTATATTTTGCAAATATTAAAATTAACGATTAAAGTAAATACTGACTGCAACAGTATTAAAAGTCAAGGTCGTCTCGCAGACGACGTAACATATTTTAATTTGCAATACTCTACATGCAGTTACTATATGTACTAAGAACTAACATTTATTTTTATTTTTTATTTATTTTTCTATGTTGGGAAACAAACAGCTTTTACAATATTTTAATTATAATACATATATATATATATTACATTTGCCAATAAAGCTTCCACTTTTACATAAAACATGGTGTGAATATAAAAAAAAGTTTTTAACTTTACATACATAAAAATTACATCTTTAGTGGTGGAATTGAATAAAATAATAAAAACTTACTCGAGGCCCTCGTGACACAGTGGCACAAGGGTGCGTCTGTAACGCGACGGTTCTGGGTTCGATCCCCACTCGAAGAAGTGAAATATTTATTTACGTTTATATTTCCATTTCTTCGCTTTGGTGTTGAGGTAAAGCAATTCCACTCAACACGCAATGCCTCCAGAAATCGACAGAGAGTGCAGAACGGAGTGTCTTAACACTAGGTTCCCTCTGCCTACCCTACTGTATGCCGGATACAGCGTAGAACTGTAATTTTTTACGTGATAGACAAACATACATATACAAACATATATATATATATATATATATATATATATATATATATATATATAATA
>HE671509.1:70143-83845 GCA_000313835.2 Heliconius melpomene melpomene
GCCGCGCCGGCACACGCGGCACGCGGCGCGCAGTACCGCGGCGGCGGGCGACGAGCACAGAGCGCCGCACGCGCCGGCATGCGACGTTAGCGGGAGCATGCTGCCGCTGCTGCCGCTGATCGTGCTGCCGCTCGTACTCGTGCGTCCGGCAGCAGGTGAGATTTCCATTTTATATTTTAACACGTTTTTTTTTGTGTTTTTAGTATATAATTTAAATTTGTCTGTGGAAATGTATTGTGATAATTTCGGGTAGCTCGACTCGACCGGTAGAGCGGCTACCGGTACGAACGGTAAGTCCACGTTGTTTCTGTTGGTGAGTCCGTATTATTTATTTTTTTAATTCGTTTATTTCTCTAGTTAAAGCTAATTTAACTCGTACTAATTAACTTGTTTTAAATTGTCACTGGGACTTGGCAAACGAACGTCTTGCAGCGTTTCGCGCCAATTGTTTGTGCTACGATTTATTTCACTAAGTTTTTGTATAAACAACTTTTCGTCAGTGTTTCGTAAAACGGTGTGCGTAATTAATAACTTTCATTTGTTTTTGTAAAGAAACTATCGCTTAATTTACGTTAAAACCATTTATATTTAATATTTCGAGAAATATGTAAGTGATAAATTGTAAAACGGTTTGAAAATTATAAATAAAATAACCTCATTGACGGCTCATTCATTTTGTTTTGATAGCGACCGGAAGGCGGCGTGGTGGATACGCTAACGTTACTATAGCCAGTCAACAACCTGTGTGTTTGTGAGATTTGCGATTAACATAAGACTCTATTTCTTATTTTAACAAATAAATCTATTATTATATGTATAAAAATATATATATTTATATCTGGATATATTGGTTAAATTTGTTGTTGAAATATTTAAAAGTTGTTTTATTAATCGATTTTTTTTAAACACTAAAGTCATAAGTGAATTTATTAGCTTAATCGCTTAGCAATAACTAACGAACAGATACATTTTTAATACAAAAAGTTATAAATAATAAAATAAAATTAATAATAAGATTGCTTTTTTTTAATTGCAATTCGTTTGTAGCTTTTTATTTATTTAACTCTTAAAAAAACTTTATTTAACTTGTCATATAATAAAAGTTTTTAATTAATAAACATTATAATGGAAATATTGAAATATTCAAAATAGTAGGGGTCAATTAGATAGTCTTTATACGTATACGATAATATTATTTGAATTTAAAATACGTGACAATGTAGTTTGAAGTACAAATGTAGTTCTTGGAAAATATCTGAGTAAACAAAATTACTGTTCTTGTACAAACATAAGAATAAAGAAAAATTTGACTTCCAAAATAAAAAAATCTAAATCCAAATAAGTAAGTAATGTCAGTCTTACGGAGAAGCATTATACTGACAAATTCTAACCAAAAACTAACGTTGCACTTTTAAAATATAATTTACTAAAATATTCTTTTATAAGATTATTGGGAAAACCTTAAAATGTTTTAATTATGTTCATTATATTAATTAATAAACTAGACTAATTAATTGTATAAATATTTATTTACAGAATATTTAATTTAATCATTTAATCCCCAAATATGCAGGAATATTTAAATCTATATAATAAATTGACATAGATAAATGTCTAATGCAAAAGGTCTATTAATATTATGTATTTATCTCGTTGGCCATTACTGAACATTAAATAAGATCAGATTAAATTTACCTTTCGAGTGCTTAACAATTTGCAAAACTAGTTAAATTCTTGGCCAAGATTTATTTCCTAGCGACAATACTTCAAACGCCAATGCTATTTAGCCTTGTTACCCAATACAGAAATCAATTATTGGATAATTTAAATAATTTATCTATATATAAATGTAAGTAAATCATTAAGGATAGAACGGATGTCAACGATATTAACAGCCATTAACACCTAGATGGACTCATTCTTAGTTAATTATACGTAATTTAGTACCCCACCGTATTGCACTTTTAGTGTAGCGTTCATATAGAATTTTCTTGATTATATATTTTTTGAAAATCCCTTACAAGAACTCTACATAGAACTCTATGTTAAATACTTATTAAGAAAACGTATAAACATTTTTAACATAGTGGGATGTGAACCCGGGCCTCTTGGTAACAGTCCAAGCGCTATAACTGAGCCTAACTGTGAAATAACACTTTAAAATGTTAGAGTTTTTTGTAATGAATTTTCTGTCCTGAGTCCCTAACTTGGAAAAAATATTGTAATTGTATTTATTATTTATTCGGCGAAGTCATTTGGAAGAAAAAATATATGATATTTTTCGACTCTACATTCATTATAATTGCAATTTTATTTTAAAAATACACAAAGCGAATTCAGAACTGGAACTCTTTCGCATTATATTCGTCATTAATATTTCAGTCAAGTAATTGGAATCGTAAACGCTCGTCCAACCAACCTTCAAGTCATTTTTTGCATCATAAAAACATCGTAAAAGTAAAAAATAATAATTATTAAATCGATTTTGTTAAAATGTATGATAATTAAAAATTCACTGCTACTGACCTTTTGTTAGCAAACCCTCAAAGAACTAAGTATATATATTTTTTGTAATTTTATTTAATGTTTTAAGTTTTTTATATATTATAATATATTAATATTTTCATTTCTTCGATCTGGTGTCAAGGCAAGGCGTGGCGTTAAGTTTCGCCTATTAATATTCCAGAACTCGGCAAAAAATGGGCAACAGAGTGTCTAAGCAGCAGAGGAAAGTTAGCCTAACCTAGTTCCCTCTGCCTACCCTGCTATGCGCAGTATACAGCGTGACACAAGAAAATGTAGGTTTTTCTCTTAATATAGCACTAAAGACCTACGAACAGACCTGTATAAATACAATACTACAATAAAGACTCTATTTTTTATTAGCTATCAAATGATTTTACATTAGCTATGCCACAACAATAACATATATTTATAAAGACATCAATATCTTTTAATGTTCATTATTACACTTCAATTACAGTGTACAAACTGCATAGAAAGAAGCATCACGAGAAAATGAGGAAAATAAAAAAAAATGAACGGAAACTCGCGTCGCATAGAGCCTCGCGCGGCCATTAAGTGCTCATAATAACGTCTATTACTGCAAATTGCAATTCCAGAAAAAAGTTTGACTTAAACAGTAGTATGTATAGATAAATACGTTTATATGCTCGTATATATCTAAAATACGAAAATTCATACGTAAAAATATCGTTTTTGAGAATTTACAAGCGAATATTCAATATGTAGATAGCATGTGAAATGTACATAACGGTATAAAACAATATTGTATCATATAAACGTAAATCCAGGGGCATAAGCTTGTTGAATTGTTGTGACAGGTTGTGAGTTCGATTCCTATTCGAAGGATTGAAATATTTAATATTAACATTTCTTCGCTCTGTTGTCGAGGTAAAAAGGGTGGCGTTCTGCCACTCAGCCCGCAATGACTCCAGAATTCGAAACAGTTAGTCTATAAAATTACTTTAAAACCAATTCTTGCCTGTATGAACAGGGGCGTATATCTGGAGATATTTTCTGGGGAGACTAGGCTCTTGAACAGATATATTCGTAAAAACGTTATTTTTAAAATTTTCAGGGCAAATTTTTTGAAAATTTTCTGGGGTGGGCACTGGACTATACTGGGGTGGACCCGTTCATAAATATAAACTACGCCCATATGCATACATATGGAAGTATACTCACGTGCATAATAATGTATTAGATATATGTACCTACTGACTGTTTTGGTGAACTTGTGGAACGCATTTGCATGTGTAAATAAATATTAAAGCCGGCTTCGGTCGCCGCGGTCCGACGTGATGATTCCGAAGGAACCACAGACACCTGCGGGCTGGTGTTGTCCAACGAAATGGGACACAATCGATATCGATAGGAATTTGTTTAGTTTTTTTTATTTGATATAAAATTCGTAATTTTAATCTATGCTTATAAAAAATTGTAACTGATCTCTGTTTGAACATGGAAGATATATGAGGTATTCTATTATTGGAGGCATTTATCATTGCAATGGAAACTAAAACAATGACTTTTAGAATTTTAGTCTGTTTGTCGGTTAGTCTGAGCGTTTGTGCACATACCCTTAACATTGAGTGTTTGTTTTATTTAATTATTTATCTAAATTAACTTTTCTGAAACTTTAGTTTTTAATGTAGAGTCTTCAAAGTGTTATTGAAATTAAAACAGGAACGGCGACGACGCCGGGAGCGGGTCGCTAGTTATAACTAAAATTATAAATCAGCAAAATCTTGATATAATGACAATCTAAAACTAATTAAAAACTATTCTTTCGCGAGAACGATACATTTAGTGTTCTCCAATATGCATATTACGTCGCCACTAACGGGTTTATTGCTTCGGAATGAACTCGGCCGTCTGCATGCCAAACGGCGATTCCTGGTGATCGCCCCTTTGAATTATGCGCACGGGCACGCTTACGCGTCTGCATTCAATCGCCTCGCGAGATTTATGTATGGAACGCCCGTCCAACACATACAAATGTTTCCTTGAATTTTGTACGTATTCCTTGCCCAGGTTTCGACATTTCAATGTTTATTATAGTTTTGGCCTCTAAGTTAGTTCCAAAAAGTTGTCGTTACACAGAAACCAGTCGATATCTTTAGTGCAATACGAGCACATCACTAAGTAAAAGTAAGTGACATGTTTCAATAGGGCTATATTAATAATATATCAAATATTAATGAAATATTTGAAAAATTAAAGTTAAACGTAAATAAGTGATGTTATGCTATATGAAAGCTAATTACTTTCCTTTTTTTATTTAAAAACTTATTGTATAGGTTATAATTTGCACCATGAGCACCACAAAGAAAATAAAGTATTCTCTTCTATACAAAATTGTTATGTCATAACAGTATCAAATAAGTTGGCACCCATTTGAAAATGCAAGTCAAAACTATCAACACAGTTTTACATTGATTTATTACATAAATGCTATATTACTTAAATAAACGAAAGCTCAAATTAAACACAGTTCTTAATACAAGCAAAAAAATCATAATTTACACTGCAATACATATTACAAATTAAATTTTGCTAACAAATGATCTGTCTAAAGTGATTAAACTCTCTTATTCGCTGCACCTTTTAATTTTCCACGCTTGAGTTGTGCAGATTTTTTGGCAAAAACTCAAAAAAACTGACGTAAAACCACATCCGTGCGTCCGAATTTTGAAACTTATCAAATAGACATGATATGGACATTGGTATTTGTTTCAGAACAGGTCTTCATTTGTCACTGTAACAGAGAAGTCATTTTTAAAATATTTTAAAATTGGAATGTTATTTTTTTCACAATGAACCTGGCTGGATGGCAATTTTTTCTTTTTTAAATAATATTAAACGACATGGATTCTGAATAATGTTTTTGTTAAAGCTTTTAAAAAATATCTGAGCTATATAGAATTAAAAATAATAATTTATTTTTTTATTCTCCAAAGAATGGAACTCTTCAGACAGATTTATTTCAATAATCAAACGGCTAGACGGCGAGTTAGCATATTATGCAAAATATAGTCCAGACACCTGCTTAAATATGTCCTTCAATGTCCCAGAACCGAAAACTAGGTCGCCCGAAGGCTGCCAGACGATCACCATTTTAAATTAGTCCCACAAACTTTAGAGACAATTAATGCATTTCGTAACGGCCCGTCCCTTGGTAACAGTTTGCGGACCATTTTATTAGTAGTCCTTCGGAATTTATTATACGAGTATATGCAAAACGTTATTGAAAAACCGAGAAGATTTTATATAGAACATCCTATCTATGGAATATTTTAATTTTTTCGTTTTGGTGTCGAAGCATAAGCGCGGCGTTGAGTTTGGCCACTGAATAGGCTGCAGTACATCAAAAATTCGGTGGAAACTGAGATGGAGTATCTCAACACTAGGGTCTCTCTGTCTATCTTGCTCCATGCAAATACAGCATGCAGCTCAAGAAGAGAATATTTAAGAAATTTTCTAGAAAGTATTTTTTTTTCAAACACCGTCCATATAAACTCCAATCGTGCAGTACATTGATAGAATTGATAGTTTTTATTTACATTTATGCCGAAGTAAAAACGAATCGCTGAGTAATGAAGCTTATTAAACACGTCTTTTAATAATTAAGTTTCCAAATCCTGCTGTATATCCGCATGACCTATAGTGTGTTCTTTTTTATTAAAAATAAAATATAGTAAATTTAAAGTAAGTAAATTCTTCTCATATTCCTGGACGCCTGCCTGGACGTCATTTGATTCACGCAGTCGGCTGTCACTCGACACCAGCTAAGAGAAATATAATTTTGGATATTTTGGGTCAACGGAACAACGGAAATAAACGGATCGTTGATAGAATAAAATCAAAACAAACACAGTTTATATTTAACTGCACGGTTTCAGCGGAGTTTATTCTGGTGCCATTCATGTTGTCATAAGTATCGAAGGTGACAGAAGCAAGCCGCTACTGGTCTATTTGCGTCTCGGCAGCGACACGTCATCCTGTTGTTTATTTTTCGCGTCCGCTTCAAAATTACTCGCTAATATCCATTATTTCTAAACATCTATTATATATTTGTTGAGACCAGTCAGTGTTACTTTAAATGGGACAGGTTGTGAGTTCAATTCCTACTTGTGGAAGTGAAAAATTTAATATTTTCATTTCTTCGCTTTGGTCTCGAGGCAAAGTACGGCGTTGAGTTACGCCACACAATGTTCAATGCCTCCAGAATTCAGCATAAAATTAGAACCTCAGTGTCTTAACACTAGGTTCCCTCTGCCTTTCGTGTTGTGTGTAAGATACGGCG
The DNA here is from genome assembly GCA_000313835.2 of Heliconius melpomene melpomene. NCBI lineage: Eukaryota > Metazoa > Arthropoda > Insecta > Lepidoptera > Nymphalidae > Heliconius > Heliconius melpomene. The sequence goes on from HE671509.1 coordinate 76,973, forward strand.
AGGAACTAAAAAAATCTGTATAATTTATACTATACTGGTCGATCACAACTCAGGCCACAGCTTAATAAAAGGAATTCTCTTATACATAGACTATAAAAAACATAGATTTCAATTCCTATGTTTCCTATGTATGAATTCACAAAAAAAAAATTAAAGAAAAAGAAAGAAGCATTTTAAACTGTGTAATAATAAATATATAGTCGATTATATTTACATATAGGTACATACCCATACAATACACGCTGCAGCCAACATATGAGATATCAATTAAAATTCCAAATTTTTTTTCATAGTTCAATTAATGAAGAATGTGATGAAAAACTAGCGAGCACGGTTAGGTTTAAATTAAAAATAGTTTTTGCAACAAACATAAAAAAAACACCGAAGCATGTGGGATCCGCGTCGCTTCCAAAATGTGGCGCCAATATTGACAACGGGCGGAGGCGGCCATTATTTATAACTAGCGAGCTGTTAGTGTTTTCACACTCTTTTTTTTATTTGAAATACTGGTTTGAAATATAAAAATAAATGTTATAGCTTATATATATATATATATATATATATATAATAAAAAAATATATTTATAGTTTATATCAAAAATATGATTTTCAATAATAATATTCTCTAGCCTTCTATATACGGAATATCCGTACCTATATTATAAATTCGAAAGTAACTCTGTCTGTCTGTCTTTTACGCAATCAGGGCCAAACCGCTAATTTAATTGTGATAAAATACTCATAAAGAGATACTTGAGGCTCTCGGGATGAACATAAGATATTTTTTTTCTCATATTTGTAATATTTTCGATATACACCAATATATTAAAATACTTATTAATTTGACATTAAATTTATTCCGCCATGTTAATAACAACCGTCGTTGCTAAGCAACGATTTGCAAAGTTTGTTGTTAGAAAACGTCACCCAAAATGAGCTTGCTTAACGCATCTCTCTATTGAAAACTGAAAATAATTTTATAAATATATATAATAAATATTCGTATAGTTCAAGCGGGCGTAGCCGCGTACGGGTCCACTAGTTTTCCCATATATTAAACTCTTATATATTATAGTTTTTCTTTATAATTGTCATAGTTTTACACATACAGCCTATCTACGAGTATATAAATTTAAATTTTAAGATTGTATATAAACAAAAATTGTATACTACAAGCATAATACGTACGGAAGATAGGAGCGCGAGTCAACGGCCGCGGTCCGCGCGAAAATGGCTATACAATTCCATTTGCATTTTTACCACTGTTCTCGGCGTCAACCTCTTTATAAAATGTTATTTATAATATTAATACTGTTTTTTTTATACGAGCAAATCAGCCTTTGAATTCTGGTTTGTTGTCAGGCAGACGATTATTTAGGCAGAAAGTTGAACTTTAATAAATCTTAAATGAAATATCTAAAACAATATAGAAAATATAAGAATATTATTCTTTTTAATTTGTTTTAAGTATAAAAAAACTGGTTTATATTATATGCTTCTGTAAAACTCTAAATATTATAACTATAACCCATTCAGAATTTCATTTAACTTAAACTTACTTAACAACAAAATAACTAAAAACTAAATTAAGGTTCCCTTAGCAACAATGGCGTACGAGTTTGAAATGTTTCATTATAGTGTGTTTTAAAATTAACACGTACAAAGTACAAAGAAAAAGGAGAGGCAGCTTGCCTGACCGGCTGCGGCGGGGGCTGCGCGGGCGGCGAGCACCGTCTGGCCCGCGTCTAGCGCACCTCTGACTCAGCCATGGAGCCCGGAATGCGTACACGCATCAGCTCTTAATATTACTTCTCGAATTATATAGTTTTTTATTATTTTGTAATGTCAAACTTACGCTATATCTATTTTTTTTGTTAAACTTAAGGCGTCTAAATATGGAACATTTAAAAGCAAAATATTGTGTTTTTAGTTTAACGGCGTTTAAATATTTTCATATAAAGTAGAAAATTAAATTTGTATTTTTGCTACGATCAAAGGGCAACGATAACAGAGCAGAGGTAATGTATTCATATCGGTTGCGTGCATATGGCTAATATGAATAAACACCGTTTCAACATGCACGCTAGTCCTCGGACCTTATATAATAATGTGCATTCGTCGCCATTAAAATGCACACGCTTGTACTACAATGTTTAATAGAAGTTTTTTTTTAGTTGATAATATTATCAGCTTCATCCGGTATCCCGCATATAGCAGGTGGTCAGAGGGAACCTTGTGGTAAGAAACTCCGTTCCCCAATTACTGTCGAATTTTTCGAGGCATTGCGGTGTGTGGCGGAACCCACCGCCGAACTTTTTCCTTGTTGCCAGTGCAAAGAAATTAAATTATTAATAAAAAATAGTTCATTTCCCCGAATTGGGCTCGAATCCACAACGTGTTACACAGGTTCGATTCCCACTCGAAGAAACGATTATTTTAATACTTTCATTTCTTCGCTCCGGTAACGAGGCAAAACGTGGCGTTGAGTTTCGCCACTCAACACGCAATCCATCCAGAATTTAGCGGGAACTGTCTTAACACTAGGCTCCAAGGTTCCCTCTTCCTATCCTGCTATTTGCGTGCAACTAAAATGAAATACTAAACTATTATATTAATCATCAGCCGGTATCTGCTGGTCGGGAATGGAGCGTGGCGGGCGATGCAGCTCGGTGGCGGCGCTACGAGTGGGACGCGCGGAGTGCTGCGCTGGCGGCGCACGCGCACCGGCCGCGTGGAGCCCTCGGGACCTGGACAGCGGGGAGATATTCTTCTATAAAGCTTTATCTGGTGGTGTACCTTGTACAGCGTGTGCGGGTAAGTATTTTTTTTGTTGTTATTATAGATTAGTGGTTAGTTGAGGCCTATGCCTAGGTCTTAGACTGGAGTAAATTCGCCACTCAACACATGGAGGCATTGGAGGTCTCCAGAGTTGCGCGGAAAGCGGGGATCGAAAGTGTCTTAATGATAATCAAAACTAACTTCTCAAGTTCCCTTCCATTCCTACCCTACTATGTGTGGGTTATATATACCGTGAAGCTAGAAAAATCGATTGTAGACTAAAAACTGTGTTTATATACAGCCATTTACTCCAAAACATATAAATATCTGATAACATTACATCTATTTATATGTATAATTTAATATTCAATCAAATATTATAAATACAAGTTTTAATTTAATGCAATACAGAAGTAATAATTAATGAAATTGATATTGCCCAATCAAACCACAGCTAATTATGCAATGTATATTTATATTGAAATTGATCGTTAAACGCTTTAAATAACGACTTTATAAGATAAGTTGGCTTAACGACATATTTGGGGCAGCTGACAAAGTAACAAGTAGAGTCGGAGGGCGGATGTGTCTGTCCAATATCTGACAATATATCCTTCCTGTTCTAAGCTAAAATCTTAAACATAAACCTAAAACAAATTTCCAGTATCTAAAACAAATAAATATCTTGTGTCCAAAAAATAATTCTCGTTTCTGTTTGCAACGACTAAAATGGATATAAGCGAAACGATAAGCTTTTCCTATAGACTTAAATTAGGAAAATTTGGAGGAAATTTTGTGTTGATACTCCGTTTTTCATTTACCGCCAAAAAAGCCGCCAAATGAAAATATTTTATTTTCTCGAGTGATCATCGAACTCACAACCTATGTATTTGGCCTCTAGACTCGACTTCCTATAGATTTATACAAGCAATAACAATAATTTAAATTATCTACCCAAATGTCAACATCTGTGGAGGTACATTCATCTTTATTTAATAAGAAGATAAAATTGATTTATTCGTCCTGCAAAATGACGGTATCTATATATTTATAGTATAGGCACATGAATGAAAACACGTTTCATGCAAAACGACTTCTGCAATAGACCTGGTATGTGCTTTCTATTTACGTCTGCGTCTTGAAGCTGGTTGGTGAAGGTACTGTTGGCTTGTGTCTGGTTGAAAACTAGGGTAGTATGTTCAAAGCTAAAGAATTATTTATTACAATGTGGCCAAACACGATAGGTATGGGTTCGATTCCCACTCGAAGAATTTTCACTCTGGTGTCAAAGCAATGCGGTGAGAAGTGAGGAACAGAAGTATCTTAACGGGAACGAGGGAGCATTTGGTTTCCAGGTTTCTTCTGCCTACCCTGCTATGTGTATTCACATAAAAATATTATGTGAATATATCCACAAAAAAATATTATGTGAATATATCCACAAAAAAAGCTATTTTAATCTTTGTTACTCAATGATGTGTTACTGTCTTTGTTACTGAATGACTAATGATAAAAAAGGTAGACCAGCTACACGTTGGGAAGACGATTTCAAAAAGATAGCAGGACCAGCCATGACACCAGACCATAGGCACGAGTTGCGAAGAATAAAATAAAATGGAAAGCTTTAGAGGAGGCTTTTGTCGAAGGACAAGCTGAAAAAGGGAAACCACTTTAGTTTTAGAATAATGTAAATGTAATTTTCAGCAATAAAGGCTTATTATTATTAATGATAAAATTAATACTATAAAACAATATATAACTAAATTAAATAAGAAGCATCTTCTTCTGTCTAGAAATCTTTCAAGCATAATATAATTATGAACAATTTCCAAAGAATTTTCAATTGGATATAGATTTAGATATAAACCCTGAGTATAAATAAACTAAAACTGTTCGATAAACGATTATTTTGCTAGAAATTAGAGCAATCGTGCATCGCCCGATAGATACAAGATAGGAATGTTTGTGGATGTTGTTAACCTATATCGCTGGCACTAACTACTGCACACTAGTTTTCACTACCTACCTTATATTAATAGTTAATAACTACCTAATATTAGCTTTAAATTAAATAACTTTAAAATAAAATTATAGGTTCGATTCCCACACGAGGAAATGAAATATTTACTATTTTGATTCCTTGCTCTGATAATGAGGCAAAGCGCTGCGTTAAGCTCTGCCACTCAACACGCAATGCTTCCAGAATTCACCAGGATCCTGCTTAATATTTATTATTATGTAATTCAAGTGTTCTAACTTTTCTTTCTAAAATCTACGAAGCTAAATATTTCATTAATATTAATATACCTCTTAAATAAGTATATATAGCAATAAGCAGTACACGAGTAATTTATTTATACTTGTTAACTTGTAAATCATTTTATTTTAAAGAAAAAATTCTACAATTCTGGTTAAACAATATAAAAAAAAAACACTGTCAGTTTAATGTAAATTACGTAATTTTAAGATACAAAAAAATAATTTACATTATTCAAAGAGCCTGTGAGAATATACATATGTATGTATTTAAAATTAAATAGACACTAGAGACAATTGTGTTAGGTGATAAGTGCTCACGTTTTATCATGTCTTTGTAATTGAAAAGGTCTAAATCCTACTTAAAAAGATAACAAATGTAATATTTTCATTATAAATACCCACATAAATATTTTTTGCTTGAATATAATAATAGAATATAAAAAATTAAATTCTATTATTATATTCTATGATTTTATATAAAAAAATTATATATTTGTAAATATCATTTAGATATGCGCGATGTATCGCTCTATCGACTTTTATCTCAAATCTTAGAAAGCTTTCATTGATCTTACTTAAGCAATTTTTTTTTCACTTTCACGCTATATCCCGTATATAGCAGGATAGGCAGAGGAAAATTCGTGTTTAGACACTCCACTCCCCACTTGCCACCAATTCCAATTTTCGAGTCATAGCGTGTTGAGTGGCGGAGCTTAACGCCGCGCTTTAACAATATTTCTTATATAACACACAAGTATTTCAACAGAGTCGTGCGCCGGCGTCTCCTGCGGCTCGGGGCGGCGGTGCGTGGTGCGGGGCGGGCGCGCGCGCTGCGTGTGCGCAGCCACGTGCCGGCGCGCGGGCCCCCGTGTGTGGCAGCGACGGCAAGACCTACCGCTCCCTCTGCCGCCTGAGGCGGAGGGCCTGCCGCCGCCCCGCCAAGCATCTCACCCTTGACTAGTCCGGGGCCTTGCCATGGTAAGTAACATGAACGAAAATTCAGAAAGTTAAAAGAGATATTACAAAAACATTGCAATCGACGAAACAAATACTTACACGAAAGTTTTTTTGTGATAAATATATAATGGATTAATTCTTTCTCGGGATTTCCTCTTATTTTTTAATACAGATTAACTTCATACTTTAAATAATCCATTGAATGTGCAAAATATGCAAAGAAAAAAATTGCGTAACTAATCAATTTCAAACAAAACTACCACCCTATAATATCTGCGTCCTAAGAAATGGTAAGAATTTAGGAAAAACTATGGGTAAACCTACCCACATCTTAGGTAACCATTCTCTCTTAGTGCTATACTAGCGAAACTTGATCTGGGCTTGATCGAGCATAAGGCCAATGATTTTAAATGCACTACTGATTACACATTTAATACTTCTGGAAGCTTAAAGGATCAATTTTTTATTTTCGTGATTTTCGCAAGGGTGTGATTGTAACGCGACGGTTGTAGGTTCGATCCCCACACCCTGAAAATAATTTAATTTATATTTAATATAATAATCTTGCAATATCTTATGAAATAGCTACAAGGTAATTAAAACACCTAATTGCCTTAGAGTTTAAATTTCATCGTATATGCAAATTACTAACAGGAATAACTAGAAGTCGTGCCTACCTCTATTTCACTAGAGTTGTATAAAATATTATCATTATAAATAGCGTTAAAGTTAGAAAATATCAATAAAATACCTCCTGTCGTTTTCATACGATAATTTTAGAATTCATATTGGATATATAAATTGCATGTCTGTTGATGCAATGGTATTTTATATTAATATCGAATTCCAGATAACAAAAATCTGTTTCACGCTGTATCCC
>HE671510.1:0-14128 GCA_000313835.2 Heliconius melpomene melpomene
GTTCAACTGTTACCACATCCTTGTGCATATCCACGTCAATCTTGAGAAAATATTCTCTAAGACTGAATACCTCGTGGTTATGGAGGTTCTTGACATTCAAAAAGCCACGACCTCCACACTTACGCGGGATATACAGTCTCATTACAGACGAACGCGGATGGTGCATTCGGTATGTCATCAACAATTTACGTATTTGGCGATCTACGGAGTCTAACTCAGTCTGCGTCCATCTTACAATGCCAAAAGTATAGGCTAAAAGCGGCATAACCCAACCGTTGAAAGCACGCACCTTGTTGCCACCAGATAAAAGACTGCCAAGCACTTTTTTCAGGCGACTAAAGAAACGCTCCTTCACCAATTGCTTTATGCTCCGCTCATCAATACACAATGCTTCAGACATTCCAAGATATTTACATATATTATTATATTATTAATTAGTACATATATTATTGTATGTTAATATTGTTCAGTAAACAATATCTCTATAATATAATTTTGGTTTTGTGCAAATGATTTTTATAATTGTGTGTAGTGTGATCAAGAATCCGTGAGGCATTGCGTGGTGAGTGGCGAAACTCAACGCCGCGCTTCTTCCTCGTGACCGGAGTGAAAAAATAAGAATATTAAGAAATCGTTTGACTCCGAATCATTATAATTGCGCGAATTCAACACATAGAGAGAGAGAGACCGAACTCAGCCCCGTAATAAAGCTCAGAAAACTCAAATAAATATATTTTTTATAGAAAAATGAACCTGGATCCTTCAACTTAGGATCAGTATTACTAGCAGCATAAGCCTTTTTCAGCGATATTAGAAGTGGTCTATTGATTGACGATATATACATTATTGCATAGACCAGTAGAGGCTCAGCAAAGTAGGTCGAGGAGGCACTGTTAAGAAGATTTTCCTGTGTACTTTATCTTATCAATTATTTTATATTAGAAAATAGCAGTTTGTTTTCATAAAAATACATTTACTAGATATTAAGTGTTGTTGTTAGACTAATTAATTATTTTCTATATTGTATTATTCATTAGGGTTTTAGTTAGTTTATATGAATACTAATTAATGTTGGAATATTAATTAGCAATATATTTTATTTTCATAATATGGAAGTGCTGTAGAAACAATAACAATTGTTAAATACATAACGCATAGAATGATGTTCGTGTACAAAAGGTTTTGGTAGATAAAAATATATATAAATAGCTAGGGACAGAGGGAACCTGGGAACCTAGTGTTACAACAATTCAAAACGAACCACCATGAGACAGTATTTAATTAACCTAACACCATTAGTTACTTAAACACACCGGCGCGGCGCGGCGGACGCGAAAACGGCGTAACTACAGTTTATTCAAATTTATAGTGCCCCGCTTTAATACACTCTCCCGCACTCGCGTACTCCAGAGACCGTTGAAATGTGGCTTTAGTTCGGTTTGTACGGAACTAATAATGCATTTCGAACAAATATTACATACATTGCAATGACGGTTTCGGCCCCGCGGTGTGAACTGGTGACACGATGACATATGGCCCCTTTACTTTATTAAGCTTTGCGCTATTGGGTTTGGTTTTTTTAATGGTGTTTTTTTGTTTTTTTTTGTTTGTGAATAGGTGTTTTGTTTTAAATTGGGCTAAAATAGCGATTGTGAAGCTGTTAGGTTGTTTATGATAGAATACCACTTTGTTTTAGCTCCACACTGTATTTTGAATATGGTAGTGTGGGTAAGGGTATCGATCTAAATGCTATGATACTCTGTTCCTCATGAGCCACCAGTTTATTGCGTGTTATGTAGCGGAACTCAACGCCGCGGTTCGTCTTCTTACCAAAGCAAGGAATTGTGGCATGATGGCCACAATATTCTTTGAGGCCATCGTGCAGAGTAGTCACAAACAAATAGCTGCCAAGCAAGCTGCCAGCTAATGTAATAGATTGTACCATTGATTTTGAAAAGAGCAACTGTTGAGTTTCTTGCCGGCTCTTCTCAGCAGAACTGCCTTCCGAACCGGTGGTAGCTTTTGTTCATATGTTCATTCGACGATTCAAAAGTGCTTATAATAATTGCCTATTTGAATAAAGAATATTTTGAATTTGAATTTGAATATCTTGGAACATGCTTTTAATGAAAAACAAAATCAGTTTTGCGCTTTTCATGTGTAGGCAGGGTAGGTAAAGATAATTTAGTGTTAAGACACTCCGTTTCCGACATTTCGGCCAAATTTTCAGACATTGATTATTAAGTGGCGAAGTGAGCCAGAGTGAGGTAAGGAAAGTAATATAAAATTAAAATTTAAAGAAATATAACGATTAACATTCTATCCATGAGAAGTTAAACACCAGTATGTCTCCTGACGAACATAAAACAAAAAGATAGTTTATAGCCGAAATTTAAAAACCAACATTTTCATTACACCATAACGACATTCTTAGGTTACTGTTTAAAAAGTACCTTATCTTATTTGCGAATGGGAAAAAAATCGTTCAGAAAAAGGCATCCTCGCTGTCAATAAGGCCGGGCGGGCAATTACGGGACGCAATCGATCCCCTCGCCTGGGAATGTTTTATGCACGCGGTCCACGCCTCTGTCAACTACAGCTTTTGTATAAGGAGGAGAGATCAAGAAGAATATGTGAATATTATAAATAATATACTAATAATATAAAACTAAGGAATAATCCATTTCTTAATACAATTAGAATGTTATAGATGAAATATCATATTAATCTCAAATGAAAATAATTCGTTCACCGAGTATGTCATTGTCCCACTGCGCTACGATATACTTATATTTAGCTTCACGCTCTATCCTGCTCTTAGCAGGGTAGGCAGAAGGAACCTGGGAACCTGATTTTCAGACACTCCGTTACCAATTGGACATTTCTGTTTCACTTCACTTCAGTTTCTGCCGATTTCTCGAGGTATTCCGTGTTGAGTTGCGAGACTCAATGCTGCGCTTTACCAGATTTAGGAACTGAAAATACTATAATTATAATTCCTTCCCCAACTGGGAATGGAACCAGCAACTATCGCGTTTATAGTCACACGCTTGTGCCCCTGCGCCACTTCTGACGTAAAGTGTTAACCTGAGAAATTCTAAAATATAAATCTTCAAGTACATTTGATTTATTTGAACCATTGTTTTCCAGATAGAATATAAGTTTTACCATAAAAGAGGTCAAAGAAGTAATCGATACTGGCAGAGATATGCAAAGCCTACGCCTCTGTCAACTGCAGCGAGCGTGACCACCAGCGTGCCATATTACGTATGCTAGTCATTTATCCTCTACATGCTTTTAGAAAAAATGTCATTGGAAAATATATTTCATTCTAAAGAGATAATTTCAATTTAAAGAGGTCATAGTTTCTTTTGCAAAGGAATATCAATTGGAATTATATTTTAATCTATGGAGTCGTATCGTCAGTAAAATGTGAAAAGTAAAAAAAAAATCATTAGGTACATTATCTGTGCTCACATCGTATAAATCACAAAAAGAAAACCTGATGATGAAATTAGTAAAACAAAAAGATTACGGATTTACCTACTATTCTTTAATAGTCAAAATTTAAATCAGGCACAATACAAACAGCACAAATAACAATGAAAGCTAAAATTATCATTGTTTTAAAAATATCGAATGACCTTTGTTTTCGCGTTTTATTTGAATTTAAAAATTCTTTTTCAGTCCACAAATGAGGTCGTTTTACATAAATGGTGCTTTCGGATTTAGGTCAGATGGCAGCTACAATAGATTTTATTTTTATTATGATGATATAGCCGAGCACAACACCGGCAAGTACTACTACCTTTAAAGTATGAACTTAAAATAAACCAGTCCGGGAACTTTTGTTGGTATTATTTTAAAGTTTCTGTTTACGTTAAGTAAAGTATTGAATTATATTTGAGTGTATCTATAACAGTCTGCAGTTTGTTTGTTATTAGATTCGAAAATTTATGTTTTGTTCGTATAAAAACGGAGAATTAGCGGAGAATGGAGAGTAGTACCTAACTCTAAGTTATCTGTCTACCCTACATGAAATGATGAAATTGGTTACAATTAGTAAAAATGTAAAAAAAAAATCAACGACAGCCAATTATTTCTCCATAAATGGTACACAAAACACACATACAATCTAATTACACTGGATTTGAACTACGTTCCTTCAATACTATTGAAGTTTTCTTTTGTATTTTAAATAACTGTTAGCTGTAGTGGCAAGCCGCTTACGGATTGTAACCCTTTCTATGGCATTATGTCATCTCTTGAGTTCTAACGAGCGGTTTTACTATGCATGTTTCATCTTACAAATAAGTTTTATATTTAACGGCATATAATATTTAAATATATAATAAAATATATAAATCAATTTCACGTTTTATCCCACATATACAAAGTAGGGTAGGCAGCCAAAGGCAGCCAAATTTTTCTAGACATTGCGTGTCAGGTTGTGGATTCGATTTCCACTGGAAAAAAGTAAATATTACATATTTTATAACCTTGTTCTGGTAACGGAGCAAAGCGCAGCATTGAATTCCACCACATAGCAAGCAATGCTTCCAGAGTTCGGCAGAAAGTGGGAAACGAATGAAAATCGAAAGGAAATTACAACAAGTATACGACAAATCGTATCGTAAGCATTAAAGAGTAGTACGCAGTAACAAGAAAGGCAGGAGCTCACAATGCTGGCTAAGAAGGTTAAAAGCGGTTAATGATACTAAGCTGAGCTCACTACATTTATTACATCTTTAAATGTATGAGAATTATGTACTTTACATTTTTAATTTAATAACTGATTGTTGTGTTTCAATTTGGGACGATTTTTCTTTTCTTTTGTTTGACGTTGTATTCCTTATATGGTGGGGTAGGCAAGGGGAACCTAGTGTTAAGACAAATCTCCCACTTTCAGCCCAATTTTCGAGACATTGCGTATTGGTCGACGCCAACGCCGCTCTTGTTTTGATGATAATGAAAATTGTGGGTTAAACCCTGACTAGAACGAATAAAATATTTTTAGGCATATAAGCGCTTTAGTACGACAAAGAACTGAGTTCCGCCACCCAACATACAAGATTCAGGCCAAGAACGACGAGTAACGCAGTGTCTTGACACAAAGTCCTCCTCGACTATAAAAATAAAAAAAAAAACGAACTTTATTGATCCAAGATTTCAAGGCTATCTTCAATTTTCACATAAAACCACAAACAAAAGAAAAGACACCGCTTCCAATGATCCATAAAACGCTATATTTATCCATCTTTGAGGGCGTGGATATCACGTGACTCCTGAACATTATCGCAATTAGCTATAAAATATATACTTACTTAAATCAGTACTTTATTATAACAGCCTTATATTCTTTGATGTACAATATTTATAAACGGGAATTTCTAGTTTGTCTTATTTTTAAGGGTAACAGACACGCTTGGCAGTGAAAAAAATGTTAGCTGGAGGAAAACTATTCGAGATTAAAATGGTCTTTTTATTGTCATGTCTATGGGAATTGTGATTTGTAACAAATGAAATAGCTACTAAGCGTGGTGCTGTTTAGTGTTTTTATTCTATATTTTTCATTTAGAGACTTGTAGAGATGTTATTAGAAACGGACTTTTCTATGGGATGTGTAAAAAATGATTCTTGTTATACATATATTTTCTTTATGTAAGTAAGTATATGTATAACACTCTGTGACTGCCGAGAGATAAGTAAAGCGATTTTTTGTACCCACATAGGGGGTGTTGAGACACTCCGTTTTCCATTATCTAATCTAGAAACAGTACTGGTTGATTGGATTTTTTCTTATCAGAACATAAAAGTATATTAGTCATTCAAATATAATCATTACCCCTATTGGGATCGAACCTACAACCATCACGTATACAAACGTCCCCTATCCCACGGTAAATATCCCACCCTCAAAACATATCAATAGCACAATCCATTGTAGATCATAAGTCCCAATTAAATGTCTAACAGCAAAGCCGTAACGATACAAAACGAGGCGAATTTCGATAATTGGTATCATATTCTCCATTGAGGAAGGTCCATTGTCCGCAAATGTACGCTTGATAAGCTTATTACTGCCGCAAACTGCCTAAATTAATTAGTCCCTCTTATAGACCGCAACTGATGGTTCAATTAGGGTGTTAATTATATAAAGAAACGGTAGTGGAGCTGATGGTGCAGCTCTGATGTTTATTATGTTGGAAGGGGTTTTCAAATTTAATATGTAGGTACTAGGCTTAATTTTTCACTTATTTCACTATTGTTTTAATTTGTAGTGTTGTTTTTTTAATATATTCTTTTAGATAATAGATTTGTTTTGTCTTAAATGTTCAAATAGTAAGGTCAGCTTCTATTTCACAAATTTTAAATTATTATACGATCTTATTTGTATATCTTAGTATATTTAGAAATCATATATTCACTATATTAAATTGTGCTTAAAGATTGTAAAATATTTTAAAATTTATTGGAAATACATATTTTTAAATTCGCATAATCCATTTGAGTTCCGTACGAAACGTCGCGCGTACTACGAAAACGGAGATCTGAGTGTTTTCCACAAGGTTCCTTCTGGCTACCCTGATATCTGGGAAAAAGGGTGAAGCTGTAAAAAAATATCAATGTATCAGTTCTATACGTTTCTATGTTTGCATGTGTTATAGTAATAACTCAGACTGTGCCTTTTCACCTAATACACAATGTCTTTAAAATTAGCCGAAAATGGAGAACGAGTGTCTTGCCACTAAGCTCTCTGTTCATCTTGCTATGTGCTTATACATTAACGTTCAATATGTAGATTGACCAGTTATCCGCAAAGTTACGGTTGAAGGGATTATTACTGCTGCAATTAGACTTGAAATTAATTAGTTCCAGATCTTGTACATTGACGCTTCATTTGATGTCTTGATCTCCTATTATATGATTAAATACGTAATATTGTATTGTTATTAATAATTCAATATGAACATTACACTGATAATCATGATATTTAGCTGAAGCAAATATTTTAGAATCTCTATATATTGGATTTGCTTATATTGAAATTGATTTTGTAACACCATGTCGAATAGACTAAACGCGGCGTTAGGTTCCGATACTCAGCACACACTTTGTCACTTAATAGAGAATAAGAGAATAAGAAACAGAAGAACATATCACAAATTTAAATCCAAAATAAGTTGGTAATTCTAAAAAGTTTTACAAAAGAAACGAAATATATCACGATTCTTTGTTAAAAGCAGCAAATTACATATTTTCATAAAACATTCATCAAGTTCATGTTGGTAACAATGGGTTAGCATTATCGTGTAATTAATCGCCGGTATAAAAACGGCGGGCGTGCTCGTAAATCCTTTAATTTTTACACTTTAAACTAGATTTAGCATTGTCCCATAAAATTGTCACTATACATTTAGTTCAACTGAAGGAAACACGCAAAGGCTGGCTTGGTCGAAATTGTTTGTGGATTGTTCGTGTAATAAACTTGAATCTGTACTAATATTATAAAGCTAAAGAGTTTGTTTGGTTGGACGAGCTAATCTCAGAAACTACTGGGTAGAATTGAAAAATTGTTTTGTATTGCTCTAGCTTGTCCAAGTATCGAGGAAAGCTATTGGTTATTGCTATCTATTATGATTTAACCCTCTGACACTTAGAATGTGTCATATGTGTCATACACAACTATGCTATTTTTCGAGGCCATTCATGGCGCAGGGGCACGGGTGTGTGAGCGTAAATGCGGCTGGTTGTTGGTTCGATCCCCACTAGAGGACACAAAATATCTCTTTAAATTTATATTTTGATTTCTTCGCTCTGGTGTCAAAGCAAAACGCGCGGAGCTTAGTTCCGCCACTCAACACGCATTGCGCCCAGAATTCGGTGGAAAATGGGGAATGGAGTGTGTTAACACTAGGTTCTCTCTGCCTATTCTGCTGTGTGCGGGATACAGCATAGTGCTGATTTATTTATTTGATTTTTATAACTCACTAAGACTTCCATGAGACCACGCGGGCGAAGCCGCAGATAAAAGCGAATAGGTAATATTTACTCGAAAAGCGATATTTTACGTTCACTTTGTCTTCGGATGCTCTGTTTTGTAAACAATGCTGTTGTCAAGAATAATATTTGCGACGGATTTAGTATCCAATTTAGATTCAATCTCGGTTGAATTGTCGAAAATATCGTATATATTTGTTTTGTGTTTGAAACTATGAAAATATTGTTCATAGTTTGAACTAGTAATAACATTATTTTGGATTGTTATTTTAGTGTCATTTTGTACTTGTATTTGTTATATGCTGTACTCTCTGTTTTAGCAAATACAAAAAGTGCGCAGGGATACAAGTATGCGATTGTAAATGCGACATTTGTGGTCTAAAATGTAATGACAAAGATAGAACTATTAATATGTACTGTCTTTTTCATTTTTAGCTATTATAGCAATAGCAGAAGAGAGAACCTAATGTTAGGACGCATCGGTCCCCACTTTCTACTCAATTTTTATAGGACTTCTTGTTGATCTTTTTCTGGAGTGAAGAAATCAAAATGACACACTCACGAGCTACACGTACGAGCGGTAATCGAACTGACGACCGTTGCTTTACTCATTATACAAAAAATCTACCAATAAAATTTAAACATAATAAACAATCGTCTAAAATTACAAATCAACAGCTTTCAGTTATCTGTTGACTTGTTATATAACAAACGGAATAAGGCAATTGATATTGATGGGTTTTCGAGCGGATGCCGTCGGACTTTTGGGGCTCGCAGAGAAGTCAATCAAGCGATAATTACAATAAAAACAGCGGCCGGACGGAGTTGTGAAACCGTTCGACTGGATCGCAGGCCACGAAGTTCGTGCCATTGAATGTGGATTTCTTATTTTTAGGGTTCCGTACGTCAGACGGTAAAAACGGAACCCTTAAACGGATCACTTTGTAGTCCGTCTGTCCGTCTGTCAAGATCATTTTTCACAAGATACGTGTACCTACGTGGATGTTTCGATCTGAAATTGCTATCAAATATTCAAGTCTACGGTCCCTTCTCAAGTTTCTCAGTCAATAGAATCAAAAGATTATTTATTTATTACCAAGAGGTCATCATAGCGTACGGATTTCCCCTTTTACATGAGAGAAAGCGTGAAAGTAGAATTTTATTATTGTCACTAATGATGTCACTGATATAATGTCTACTTACTCATACTAAGCTATAATATAGAAACAAAAATGCATTTGTGTAAGTGAGATACAACAGAAAACGAAGTGTTTTCCCACTAATGCTTATAGAAAACACTAAAAAAAAACGTATTATAATATTTTAATGTAAATCAATTTTCAATCAATATCGAAAATCAAAACGCCAGTTCAATGACCAACCAATGGTAAAAGAAACGGGCGATAATTTGAGTGAAAACAAGCGAATAATTGATTAACGAGCCCTCGACCGTGCGCCGCTCTCGAATCACACATTGTTATTTTTGAAAGTGTCTTTAAATATTAACGCTAAAAGATTGATGCGAATTCATTTATCTTTTTGTTTTCATATGTTTTATTTTTAGTTTGTGATATTGTTGATATTCTTTTAAATATATTTTGTAATTTTTTAGTAGGATCTGAATGCTGAATGAAAGGTGATCAATTTGAATTTGGTGCCATTTTGTGCTGTCGTGCTGTTTGAAATTCATTTTCTCGTGTGGGAATCGAACCCACCTAAATGGAGTAATACAATAGGGCACCGGGTTTGGAATACTAGTTGGTTCATAAGTGTGTAAATAAATAAAATAATAGTCCAACAGCGGAATAAAAGGCTTTAGAAACGTAGCGGGAATGCTTTTGGTTGATATATTGAACAAAAGTGATGATCTACAAAAGATCTGTAATTCAATTACAATAATTAATGTGGTACTAGTCACATAAAAATCTAGGGAAAGATTCATTTCATTATTTTTTTGTTAAGCCCTAGGAACTGTAGTATATTTGACTTTTAAAATAAAGTTGCTAGACAAACATAAATGAGTTAATATATATAATATATCTCGGATTTGAGCTGTAAGTGGAGGACGGAGTGTCTCAACACTAAAATATTTCCGTCCTACGGATATATTACGTAGGGACGTGAAAAAACGTGAAGTTATAATATAATGTTATGTTTAAAAATATTCACGTTATTTTATAATTTAGTATCCTTTATACCGTTTAATTACACTTTTACAGTTTAGAACACGACACGGAGTCATATACAGTGTGTGCAATAATTAATTTTGTGCAGTCACAAAGTGAATTTCGAGCGTTAATTAATTGTTATTGTTACCTTCCTGTATAAAATATGTCGCTGACCCATGAATAAAGAAATATTTTTTAGCTTCACGCTACATCCCGTATATATGGTAGGCAGAGGGAACCTAGCGTTAACTCTCCGTTCCCTACTTAACGCTGAGTTTTCGAGGCATCGCGTACATAATTAATTCCCCTGAATAGGAATCGAACTCGCAACCATAGCATTTACAGTCAGAGTTATTTAAATTTATAAATGAGTTATTAATACGTGAGGCAAAAAAATTGTGTTGTACGAGTATGCAATTTGGGACATTTAGTTTATATAGTGCAGAGAGCTAATAATTTCTTTAAAATAATGTATGTATATTGAAGCCGTGACGCTGCGCTGGGGCACAAGCTAGAGCGTAGCTGTAAACGCGACAGGTTTTGGGTTCGATTTCCACTCGAGGAAATTTATCAATATATATTTTAATTTCTTCCTTCTAGGTCTAGGCAAAACGTGACGTTGAATTACCCACTCAACACACAATACCTTCAGATTTCGGCAGAAAGTGGCGAGCGGAGTGTCTCAACACTAGGCACTGGTAGTATGCACATTTCACAAACTATCATATGTATGTATACGTTGCTAAAACAATTCGTCCTCTTGTAATTTATAAAAAAAACAACAGAATATATCATATTTACAAGCCATTTTATAAAAAAAACTCGACATAAAGAGGAGAACAGTGACAAATTGACAGCGCTCTCACATACGTCCCGGACGGAGATAATAGGTTGCATCTGTTAGATCGACTGGTTCGGTGTTGGGTGTGCGTTGTATGGGTTCGCTTTTGTTGTACATATTTTTTTGTTTTGAAGTCAGTCAGCAGTGATGTGGATGAAATTGTATGATTTACTTTTCTTTTTTTTTTGATATGATATGTCACTTTGTTTGTTTATATATGTTTTTGTCTTGGAGTAATAGAATATTTTCGGATTGTTTTTTTAAGTGAAACATATATTTATAGATACTGTTTTTTAAATATTTTAACACAAAAATCTCTTAAAACTTTAATTTCAAAACTTTTAGATGCGTAAATTTTATTTTAAGTCGACCTCTAGTCGATATTTGGAACTGGCAGTACATTTATGTATAATAATTGACCGTATTGACTTCAACTATAATTGCACAGTACACAGAAAAACAATATGAAAATCTACAAAAAAAAACAGTTTTTATATAATTTTGAACGCATATCCTATTTTAAAAGCTTTCCAAAGCTCCACACGAGAGTGAGTGTCAGTACGCTGTTTACGTTGTTTACAAGTTAATAGCATGCATCAGTTACATCGAATGCACCCGTATGCAGGACTGAATATTCAGTACGGCGGACCATCGGTTCTGTGCTGTCGAAGCTTGAAAATTGTGGGAGTAATCAAAGTTGTTTTTAGATAATTTTAAGTATTTTGAGTTTCATAATGTAATTTTTAATTACCAAGTTCTAGTATTTTCGAGAAACATTTAAAATTTTCATTTTCTTGCTCTGGTAAAGAGGTAAAACGCGGCGTCGGGTTTGCCACAAAACACGCGATACCCTGAGAATTCAGCGGAAAGTGAGGAACGGAATTATCTTAATGAGAACACTAGGTTCCCAGGTTCCCTCTGCCTACTGCAGCGTGATGCTAAAATACAGCGTGATGCTAAAAAAATTCCGTGTATTTTTACAAATATCATATAAACCTAAATGAAATTAAAGTGAACAAAGTGAAAGCTATAATACTACAAAACAAATAATAAAAATTGTACTCCCAAAGTGTCACAGAGCATGGCTTGGAGAGAACAGGTTGTAATAGCTTTTATTAGTTTGAGTGAGTGACTCGGACTGGCGAATGCTGAAACGTTGAATTTTATGTTATTTTTAGTTTTTGCTACGAACAGTAAATGGATATCTCTGGATAATGCAAAAATGGATTACTTTGTTTTGCTTTTTTTATAAAAAAAAATTGTTTGTGATATTTTGACTGAAAACAGTTATTTGACATTTAATAGCGTAGTCAATTATTTGACATCGGTACCTCAGAATTAGGATTTTAACTATTATAATAAGGCAGTCTATTCTTTTGAATTTTAATTGACTGAAATTATAAACAAATATAATAAACAATGTAAAAAACATGTATATTTTAATCCTATATCTTATAAAACAAAGTCGCTTTTCGTGTCTGTCTGTTGTTTCTAACTCTTCTTCTTCTAAACCACCCAACGGATTTTGTTGCGGTTTTCACCATTACGTCGAGTATTTTTCGTAGAAGGTTTATATATAGTTTATTATTTGTACATTCTTATGTAAATTAACATAAATACGATAAATATGAATAAAGTCCTACCCGTTGAGACACTTTCGCGCATGCGCTGCATTAATGGTAAGTACTACATGAAAATAATGTACCGGAGTATTGTTTTCCTTAATAAGATCTACAAAAAAGTCCGCGACAGCATATTCGTATCTTTTAAGAATAACGTGTAGTGATCATATTTCTGTCTAAAAATTGTAATTTCAATATATTTTTTATTGTGAGGGATATTTTTCCATAATGGTATTAATCCTTATCCTTTAAAATACTTTATTAAATTAAGAAGATAAAATTTGCTTTTTACACTATTTTGAAATTGCGAACAGTTTTAGAGAAAAACGCATTTAATTGTTAACACATCAGCTGTATCGAGTCAAGTTTCACTTATCCCTTACTCTCAGCCATTTAATGTTGATCAAAACTGTGTTTTACTGTTTTTAATTTTAATAAGTAGTTTAGAAGTTGTTACAATATCAAAAAATCCTTGCTGCGCAACGCGCCCCGCGACGTTTGCTTATACAAGCGCATCCGCCGCGCCCGCCTGCCTTACACGCATCGGTGGTTCAGTGGTAGAATGCTCGCCTGCCACGCAGGTGGCCCAGGTTCGATTCCCGGCCGATGCATTCTATTTAATTTTCCTCACAGGCAGCCACGTAGTGCTTGCTTTTCATCAGAGGGACAGAATACCCTCTTCAGCATTAACCACAAGCTCGAAAAAAAAAACCGAGTGCCTCTATAGCAAAGAAGATTTAGATGCGTTTCACATATTAGATAATTTCAGTTGAATGTATTATTTCAGCGCGATATTGGTTTCATATTTTTTGTAGTAGTTATTAAGTAGTAGGTTTTTGTTTATAATTTTTTCCGTTTAAAAATAGTCATTTAACTATCTAAAAATAGTCATTTAAATATATCTTAATAAGTACTTGAAAAGATTAGTAGCACAGATTTAAAATTACGGTACCTACTAAAAAATCCTTGCTGTGTAAAACAATTGGAAAATCCTTATTGAAACTACGAAAATGCGGGTTGCATTAGGGTTTAATTAATTTCCACATTATCTTAAGTGCTTTGCAAACATACATTATATGAATAATCCAGTAGTAAAAGCGGGCGAAGCCGCAAGGGGGTCGCTAGTTTATTATAAAATAAAATATACATGTTTTTTATATTGTTAACTCTTGATTTTAACTACTTAAAACTATTATGTTTGTATTCTAACAAATTAAATATTTTACAATCGAGAACAAAATCTATGAAATATTTTTCTTATTGAATATAATTTTTCACAAAAATGATCAACTTTCCTTTATTGGCAGTTCATAATAAAATATAGAGTGTTTCGCGCGCGATGCTCCCCTCCCACTCCCACTGGCGATCCGCCAAATGCGGGTAATTTGATAAAAACGCCCAACAACGGGTTACTGCCAAACTTTGGACAAGCTTTATTAGCTCTGTTACGTACTCTCCACTATCGCCGCCTTTTAAGCTCAAATTGTAACATTTTA
>HE671510.1:34130-55385 GCA_000313835.2 Heliconius melpomene melpomene
AGAAAATTTAACTGGCTTGGTATGTTATAGCAGAAATCGTACTTCATTTTGAATTTAAGTAATATAATTATAAATATATAATCACAAAGAAAATCGAAAATGTAATAGCAATGGATATTACAGTAAATGTAAGAACTTGTGGTAGAATAGCGAACTACGACCCTAGCTAGCTAAAGTTGGTAATTGACATACGATTGATAGGCCCTTCGAGGAATCGACTGGAGGTAGCATTAAACTCGAATACATTACAATTAGGGAAATTGTTTGCTATATATACATATACGACGACATGTATATTTTGATTTGCTTCACGCACTTTACTGGGAATATATCGTCACTCTGTTCCCATTAAGACACTTGTTCCTCACTTTCCGCAGAATTATAAAGGCATTGCGTAAAGCACATGCTTGTGCCACCCGGGACCCGGACTTTAATATTTTTAATGGTATATTATAAGTCTTTAATATGTAGGTATACTTAGTTTTACCATTTCATCAGATTGTATAGGTAAGTGCGTTAACGCCTCATCCAAACAAAATCACCTCCCTAAAAGGAAATTAAAAAGTAGATTTTCATGTCATGTCAATATTGTAACAATGTTCAAACAATTTTTGACTTATCATAATCATGTAATACCACAAACATTATTATGAATGATAATAATACACCACAAATAATTAATTAAATTGTTATTTATAAGCCTCACTGTGTATTTGTGGGATGGATATCTGTTGATACATTAACTAAATTATGTAAAAATATAAAACAACATTACGTGAGAGATTGTGGGTTCGATTCCCACTGGAGGAATTAAAATATTTAATATTTTTGTTTCACAATTAAACAGCTCTAATTTGTGACATAGCGATTGTGAGAATACCAAAATATAATAGTGAAAACTGTATTTAAATTGCTAATTTGCCATTTCTAAGATTAGGCTGCGCAAGCGCACAAACAGATAAACTGACAAATAAGCAACATATATACTTTTTAAAAATCACTATTTGCTTTTTATTACATAAACAAATGCCCCTTATAATAGATTTTTCCTATGTATTCCATGTACAGACACCGATCGGTAACGATTTTATTATAAGTATAGATAGATAGATACATAGATAGATAGATAGATAGATAGATAGATATCCCCATATCGATTTATAATAACATAGATAATACAAATTGCACAACTCAGTACAAACTGGATATACAGACGTGACATAGTAAAGATAGATATCTTGCAATTTCAAAGGGATGTTTATACCCCTATGACGTTGATTTCACGGGTGGATGGACCCACTGAAAACAATCTCGGAAAGGCCGACTCTTGACATTTGATAGAATGTTACTTGGACCATAAATAAGTTGGCGAACATTTTGTACTATCTTTATTATTTTTTGGATTTTTCCCATATCTCATGGAATATTTTATCAATTTATGGAATCTGATATTGAGGATAGTGAGATTAGAGGATATTAGAAAGTAGTAGTAGTATTTTTGTATCTGTGAATCTGATGTCCATTTTTTGTCATGATAATAATTTTTGGGTTATATAAGAAAAACATTTCAAAAGTAACCGACAGACAATTCATAGCCGTGGCGTAGAGCACTGAAATTCAGCATGTGGGTTACTTGAGGAAACTTGGGCACTAAAAGAGTATATCCTTAAATTCCTACAGGAACAGGAAAAACGAGATTTTGTTTTGTAGTTCACACAAAGGACACAAGGACTATTATTAGTTTATTATAAAAAAAATATTACTGACTCTTTATATATACGTCATATTGAGAATAGTTACGTCTACTTAATTATAAAAATATTGCACTTTTAATTTAAAACCTAATATATTATACACTACAATAAGCACTTTACTAAGCTAATGAAGCAATTACTCATATTATAAATTACAAGTGTTTTTGTTTGAAGCGATGAAAATTGTAATAAATTCTTGTTTATATTTTTTAATTAATTTTATTTCTTTTTCAAATATAATATTTGTTACATAAGAAATGATAGGAAAAACATGTATGGGAAACTTAGGCATTTTGGTCACGAAACACGTGAAAACTAGAAAAAGTTTTGGTTTCGATTCTCATTGGGGGCATTGAAATATTTTTTATGCCTGATTAATAATTCATTTTATCAGTTTCACGCTGTATCCCGCAAGTAGCAGGGTAGGCAGAGGAAGCCCAGTGTTAAGATACTCTGCTCACCACTCTCCGCCGACTAGAGCGAAGAAATGAAAAAAAATATATAAAATATATCAGTAATAATTAATTTATTTAAAAAATTCGAGTTGACATACCTAATGCGTGATCTCAATATGTTCATCGTTCTATCAAAATTTGCCACGTTCGTATGCCCATATATTATTCATAAATGCTGTGGCTTGTGAATGTTGAACCAATGTACACGTGACGTTATCAATAAAATCTAAATATAAAAGTTTAATATAAATATAATGTACTTGTAAAAGTAAAAAAAAAAAATTATTTCACCATTATAATATTAATATTGAACAAAGAAATACTCTGAAAACAGATACTACAAATATAACTTATGGCACTTTTCAAAATCAACATTAAAAAACCTTCATAATTCTAAAACAAAATATTATTTACAGTTATTTTGTTCGTATATTGTCTTCTACAATCGCATGTAAATATACCGTCAATCAAATTTATATTACAGAAGGCAATGTTGGCAAAATATTTACAATAAAATTTTAATATCATTCGAAACTTATGGACGCTATCGAACTTTGAATCGAAACAATTCTTTACACCTTTTATCCTCGACTAGACGACGTTTTGGGCAACGTCTTTACATGGCAACCGGCCAGGGATTCTGAACTATTCTTCACTTTCATAGAAAAAAAATCTTCAAAAAAGAACCTTATGCCACCGTGATAAAATTTACCCAAGTTTTAAAGGTTTTACAAGTGAGTTGCAAAATCGGGCATTGTTTGGGAAAATGATGGTAATAAATAAAAAGGCCTTTACCTAAACTGTCCAATCGCGTTTGAGCTTTCAATACATGTTATACATTCGTATCGGTTGAGTTTTTCGTGTCTAGATCCATTTTGGTTGACTCTAAATGGGATTTGAATGGAGTCGTACACGTATAAATAAATAAATAAATAAATAAATAAATAAATCTTGATAAAAGTTTTGTGATAACACAATTAACTTAACGTTTTGCTATTTTATGTTCATGTTCTTTTATGTTTTGCAATTTGTATACATACTCGTACGTATTAAGAATTATTTTTTTTTTAGTCTTCACGCTGTATCCCGTATATCCTTATGTAGCAAAATAATGTGCAGAGGGAGCCTAATGTTAAAACACTTCGCTCCCTACTTTCGAGCAAAATCTGGAGGCGAAGAAGTTAAAATATTTCATTTCCCCGAGTGGATCAAACACACAACATATCTCGTTTACATTCACACGCTTGTGCCTATGAGCCACGAGTGGCTTATATTTTTTAATTACTTGCTAATTGAACCTGTCATAGGTTAAAATGGTGCATGAAGTCCAACTAACTATGGACGTTCAGAATTGAAGTTAACGTGATTACAGCGATAGCAACCTTTATTTTAGTAGCATTTTATATAAAGTCAAGTACCCCTTTTTAATATATGAGATAACTCCTTTTGACCAATCGTCGAGACAAAGTGTGTTGAACCATGAAGCTCAACGTCAACGCTTTCTCTGGTAGAATTTATAGTTTTACTTCCGAGTGGGGATGAAAGCCACAACTACCGTTCTTACAGTCCAACGGTATTCCACTACGCCACAACGGCCTCAAACATGTAAATTTCATAAATTTTTGATATCGTGTAACGTTTCAAGGGTCTAGAAAATAAGGGATAAATAAAATAAAAAAATAATATTCACTTCATTTGAAGGTAGTACAGAGAAGCATTACACAAATGAGGGTGAAAATATGGCGAGCCACCGCCTTACTTAGAATTGAAAGTCAAATAGAGATAGTATAAACATCAATAAGAGGGGGCCATCGTGGCCCGAGGGAACAGTGGTGTAACTGCAATCGCGACAGTTATGAGTTCGAAACGGAAGTGTTTAAATGGGAACGGAGTGTCTTAATACTTGGCTCTCTCGTTATCCTGCTACGTGTGAGATACAGTGTGCAACTAAACAAATAATTTAAAATAAAATCAATTATAAATATAGCGCCATATCACGGAATATGCCCTTTTCCCAGATAGAAGACAAAAAAAAGTATGTTATAGAAGGAGATGAATACAGTTTTTGTAAGGCCATCTACCAAAACGTGAAAGTATACGAGTTGTTTGCTTTCATATATTGTTATAAAAAAACTAATATTTTACTCGATTAACCAGCTAAATATACTAAATCTATATGGGAGTGCCGTGTCCTAACAATAGGTTCCTAGGTTCCTTCTGCCTCCGCCTGCCTGCCTGCTACGTGCAGGATATATCAATAAGTCGACTAAATTTAAAATATAAGCAAGCATAATGATATAATTTCTATATAATCCCCTTACTCTGAGGCATCGTACTCTAGCGTAGAATGGTATACAATGAATATTTTATGGGAAAAATTGCGGCGCACTCTACTAATGCTGCGGGTATCTTTCAGTTAAACATCACGTATTTTTATCCTTTTCAAGATAAGAACCGTGAAAGGGACAAAAAAGATAATGTCATTGTTCAGTTTGGTGTTAGCAAATTATATGTTTTCTATAATTAATTTATCTTATATATCAAAATTCTAATATTATTTTTCCCGCATAGTAAGGTGCCTACCCTGCTAGGGAACCTAATATTAGAATACTCCATTCCCCACTTTCCACCCAATTGTATTGATTGGCAGAACTCAACGACACATTTTACCTATAAAGGCGGAGAAATTAAAAAATAATTTAAATGTTATCATTCTCCAAAATAGAGATCGAACCCACAACAGTTACAGTAAATATTTTGGGGTAAAATATTCCATTAAAAGTTATTGACTACAGATTTCATATTCACAGCCTCTATTTCAATCTTAATCTCAAGATGACTTACGCAGTTTACCAAGGTGATATATGTTACAGTTTCCCTTTATTTTAGGTAGGCTTGATGCTAGCCAGATAACGTAGCTGGTCTGATAAGCAAGTACATTTTATATATAAAATCTATACTATAATACAACAGGAAAAAAATTGTGTCTGTACATTGAATATATTTACGAAATATTGAAGATCTGGAGCATATGTATGTATGTCTATCTGTTTGTCCGGGCAAATTACTAGAAAATCTGAACCGATTTTTATGAGACCTTAACTATCCTATAGAGGACGCTATGGAACAACATATACTAGTCATTCCGAATTTCCCACAGTAACGGGATTTACACAGGAAAAGATAAAAATATATGAAGTAATTAAATATTTTTCTAATCAATACGAAATTTTTTGTCAAAAGATGTAAACTATAACTATATAATTTATGAAATGTATGAAATTTCAACAAATTTAAATACACTCAAAAAAATACATAATAAAAAAGCGGGGGAAGCCACGCGGGCCCGCTAGTATATAAAAATGTAAAATTTATTAAAATTGATAAAAGGAATTTACATGAAACCTAGATCCTAGGTTTTAAAAGTCCAAAAAAAGAAATAAAAAAGAGATTATTCCATAATATTTCCACTACATACTCGTATGTTCTAATGAAGACGGTATCAGTGTAAGATTGTTCATTAGAGACGATCGCTTTGATGTTTGGTGCATACATTGTTTCTTTTGTTGATATTCATGATAGGGGCCCTCTTTGTAGTACACAGAGGAAACGTTTCATATATAAATAAAAAAATATCCCAATTTTTGTTTTTAATTATTGGTATTGGAAATCATGATAATAACAAATGATTTGTTGTTTTTTTATCTTTTTACATAAAAAAAATAGATTGTGGAAATTGTTGTTTTGATTGTCTCAGCTCATATTTACAGTTTTTATTTTCATGCTGTATCTCCCATTTAGCACAGTAGCAGGGTAAACTTGGAACATAGTGTTAGAAATCCTGTTCCTATGAAGATATTCCTTATCCACTTTCCGCTGAAAACTTAAGGCGTGGATTGGCGGAATTTATATTATTATATTTTAAACATATAATTTGTTTAATAAATTTTCATATAAAAAAATTGTATATTATATATTGTATTAATGTGGGCAGAGAGAAAAACTAAAACTAGTGTAAAGATACTCTGTTCCCACTAATTGCCGAATTTTCAATCATTGCGAGTGTACTGGCGGTTAACGCCGCGAGTAATACAAGCACTCTATAGATCACCCTTGGACTTGATAATAATATACTAAGATCGCTATTTGCTTACAATTTAAAACATTAACACCCTTATATGTTACCCCAAATAGTAGAAGCGTATATATGTAACACGCATTGTATTGTTGATGAAAATTCGAGGGAGAGTCGATTTTTGTTTTATATCAACGGAAACAAAAGAGAAATTCATCTGAGATAATGGAAAAAATTATAAGTATAAAGCCTGCAGCTAAGCAAGGATCCAAGTTACCATGGAGCACGATTAAAAAGTAGAGCATTTTATAGATTTTCTGTTAGCTTCTCAGCTTTTCCATATATAACGGGATAGGTAAAAGGAACTTTTGCTAAAACATATTGTTCTAATATTTATTTAAAAAAAATTATTACGATAAAATTTTATTTATTTTTTATACAATTATACGGGAGGTATAAATTTAATTACGATTAAATTTCAATAAGATTACGTATATTGCGAATATGTGGGTTTGATTCCCACTAGACAAAATAATAATATTAAATATTTCTATTTCTTCGTCAAAAACGCAAAAAAGTTAAAAGCGTCCACTACTAATTATGAACAAAATACAAACATATAATTTAGCTTTTGTAAATTTCCAAGAACAAATTAAAAACAGTTTTTAATTAGGGAAAATTTGAAATATCAACATTTAGTAACTTAATTGGTTACCTAATACCCTGGTCTGACCATCAAAGTGCGTCCCTTCCCCAACTTGTGCCTTTCTTAAGTGTTTAAGTCAATTAGGTTTCTAATTATTCAACTGCCACAAAGCGACCAACTCTCCCTTTAAACTTTCAAACTAGGGCCAAACAAAAATAGTTATTTTTATATTTAGTTTAGTAAAAAACTGATTTAATAAATTAGGAAGTGCTCTTGAATGTTCGCAAATGATTTTACGATGTTTATATACTTTGACGTTACATTTGAAGGTATCTTTGACAATTTTATAGATTAAAATTAGATGTTTTCTGTATAATATTTTTAATAATATTTTATTTTAATAATATAGTACTTTAATCAAACACTGTTACTAAGTCCCACTAGGTACTCACCGCAGCATAATGTCCTAAATATGCGAAAAATAAACATTAGCAGGTTATTGTAAAAAAGAATAAAAATTGCATGTACTAATATTTTTAATAGAAATAATACGAGTTATATTTTAAGACTTATATAAAAATAAACGTAAATCGTACAACATGTGCCGTCGTACATAAAGCTGCCCCGAAACGTGCTCGAGAACGCTATAACTCCAAAACTAAGGCGTAAAACACACGAAAATTCTTCTTTATGACCTTACAAGGCCCTCGAGTGTAGAAGATTACTATTCC
Organism: Heliconius melpomene melpomene; assembly: GCA_000313835.2. Lineage (NCBI taxonomy): Eukaryota > Metazoa > Arthropoda > Insecta > Lepidoptera > Nymphalidae > Heliconius > Heliconius melpomene. Next base: position 41,792 of record HE671510.1, read on the forward strand.
CATTTTATAAATGTCAACGCTTCAAAGTTGAGAGGGTAAAGATTGTATATAAATAACGGCCCCGAAAGGGCTGGGCCAAGTCGATTCCAGTTTATGGGGTCGAACGGGAAAAATATTCAAATCATTGGATATTCCAGTTGAAAACGTAGATTTTAAATTCAATTTCCTTTCCAGATAAGATTTTAGTATTTGAAACATATTTGGATGCTATTTCATATGATCGTTTCGTGAATTATTGAAATGTTAAACTTTTCATTTGGTTTATGGATACATACGAACATGAACATTTTTATCTTCATGCACTTATAATTTGGGTTTTGTACAGAATCCAGTAATATATCAATCATTCTTTTCTCCACTTTTTACATTTGCAAAGTGAAAAATAATATTTATATTACAGATAAAATACTATACACGCTTACAATGTATTTCATTTCATACAAAATGAGTGCATACGCCCGCAAATTGAAGTAGTAAAGTTGTACAGTTCTGATAATAAAGATTGGTACAGAACCATCAATGAGCGTATTCAATTTGACTGGGTTTTAATAATACAAGAATTGGGTATAATTTGATTCTACAATATAAAGATATGTACATACTTAAATACTCAAATAATTTTCTGGTCATATAAATCACAAGAGGTAGCCAAATACCAACACATATTAAGAGCACAAATGACAAAATAACTTCCTCATGATACACGCTCGACAATAGCGCCAGCATCCGGAACCTGACGGATGCGATATGGAGACGTCGCGAAAAAATATGGCGTACAGGAAACGAATACAAATACGAAATAAAAATAAATATACGAGAAGCGGGATAAGGAAATGAGAAAAACCATACGCCCGATCCGCGAGGGGATTCTGGTGTTGCCAGTGAGGTCTGTTCAGTTAAAGAAATTCGAGACGGAAAGAGTTTATAAGCAATTATTTACATTATTTATGGCGGGTGATGAATTTTTAAGTAAATAAATTGTATTCATAAAACGTTTTTTCTTTTTAAGATTCATTAATTTTTTTTGCTTTGCGTGATACTAAGAATAAGAAGATTTTTGATTTAAGCTTCACCATTAGTACTACTTCCATTCCATAATTTTCCGTATAAATCAGGATCGAACCCACAACTAGATGCTTGTTTTACAATCAGACAGTTATGTCGCTCCGCCGCAAGAGCTTCAATTTACTTACCATTATGCTACAATGATTTTAATTTTAATAAAAATATACAGTATGAGCGTCCCCTGCACTTCTTGATACATAATATAGATGTATAAGAAGAAGATTGTAATCTCAGTCTGACAAAGGGCAGAAATTCAAAGCTTTGTCGCCAACTTACCCCAGATGAACTAAACACGAGCATTTATGTTTTTTTTAAATATAATATTTTTATGGTGATTAAAAAACGAATGTTCTAATTTAATTTTATAGACAGAGAGAGATTAATTAGAAATTAGATATAGATTAGATAAAATGTAAAATTTGGTTTTTTCTATTTCTGTAGAAATAATAAGAAATATTTTTTTATCCTACACTCCCTAACCTACATACTTACCAAATTTATTTTTTCTTAGTAATTAGTCACTCAGTAACGAAAGAGTTTTATATGTATGGATAAGGCAAATAATTAATAGAATAATAACAAATATATATAATATAACTAAAAAAAGAACAATTTAAAACATTTTATTTCTCTTACTCTGGACGTATATTCATATATTTAGATCGATCTTTTACCCCAAACGCCACATATAAATCGACAAGTATTCACAATGTATGTGTATTCACCGCAAGTAAGGCGGTCTGTCCTTTGTCAGATTGTGGCTCTGAATCTACTTAGATTAACCGAACCCTCGGCTGCGGTGCTGTATTACGTGTCGAACTTGCAATGGACATTGGAACGATTTGATACGAAGAATTTCAATGGTTTTTTTAGATGTTGGTTTTTTAAAAGCTAAAAGGGGATTTTTTTGTCAATTATTTATATTTACAGAACCAATTCATTCGTTTCTTTTTAAACACTAGTTTGTAAAAAGAACGCAATTAATTAGTGCATGGAAGGCAAAAGGAGGAAGGCGATATCGTCCTCAGTTTCATGTTTTTTGTGGAGACATTACAATGGATAGTTCCATCACAGTGTATGTCACACTTTTAGTTGTAGCGTTACGCTGCCCCTAGCAGGTTAGCCAAAGAAGAACGCTACGATATCTACATAGCTTAAATTAATACAAAATTTTAATAACAATCTCGCTCCAACATAAATTTTCATACTCTATGAATATTAATAGTGATTCACACCAAAGTATGCTGAATCTGCATAGCATCCGATGTTGGCTGTCACATTTCAAAACTTGGGCGCTACTTGCCACCATTGTTATGCTCCGGAGCAACACGTAATTGACACTTACTGTAAAATTAATATCTGCAGAAGTATGTAAGTAAACAAAGGGCTGGTGCGCTATATTTAAAATGTATGGATGTATGGTTTTAGTTTGAGTATAAAAAGGGTTGGTTTGTATGACGGGATCTGGTCAATATGCTATGTTAATATAGAGTTGTATGAAATATAGTGTGTATTGTATTTTATTTTATAGTTTCTTTTCTGGAAAAGTGAAATATCAAATAAAAAACTGACTTATTAAAACTCTCTCAGAATTCTCGAAGTTTGAAGTACGTCATTATAATATTTATTTAAGAGGAGGCTACCATGGCGCATTGTTTCAGTGTTTGGCTGTCAACATAATAGTTGTGGGGTCGATTAGCACGCTGGTGAATGTCTTTTTTTTAATTTCTCACTTATAAGAAACAGACAAAATCCGGCGTTGAATGCCGTCATATAACTCAATTGAATTCAAATGGAAAGCGGAGAAAGAAGTATTTTCACAATAAGTTTTGTTTCTCTATAAAATTATTGTAAGTATAAATATTGGCTGAAAAAGATTTTCAAATGAAAATTATCACAATCAGTCAAATACATCTTAATAGTGGCAAAACAGTAATTATTACTAAAATTAATAAAATTATAAACAACAACAACTTACAATATTATTTATGAAGCTTTAACCATTATAATAGAAGAAAACCGTCCAAAGAATTCTAAAAAAGAAACTAGAATTGCCTAGACCAGCCCTTTAAGCGAGGGCGTATTGAAACGTCTATTCCCAAAGTGAAATAGCGTTTTTTATTTCTATGTAAATTTACGTAATGACATTTTTGTCGCACAAGTTGCGGCGGGATTCGGAGCGGGAAACCTCGGGGGTGCGGGATTTTGTATTCGCGCTATAAATCACGACTGGAGTGAATGGTTTCATGAATGGCGCAGACGCTATATTAGCAAGGATGTAGTGGATACGAATTTTGATTCGATGTTTTGTTTATATTGTTTAAGGTATTTATGAATTTAATAAAAACATTTTAATTTTAATAATAATTAAATTAAATATGTATGTATTAAATTATTATAACCATTTTTGCATATTGTCTAATTGAAAAAATCATAATCGAATATATCTATAAGCATTGATAAGCGATTAGATAAATTTTGATGGCGTAGCGATGATGTCCTTGCTAGTAAATATGGCAGCTAAACAGATGTAAGCTTTTCACGCAGCATGGTAGGCAAAGGAAACCTAGTGTTAAAATACTCCGTTCCTCACTTTCCCTTTATATTTCGAGATATGGCGTGTTAAGTGGCGGAAATTAACCATGCGGTTTGTCGACAAGATGAAGAAATGATAATATTTAAATAATAACAGAAGGGAATGAACCATCTTTGTCATTCATTGTCTACAATCAGTGTCCACAGTGCCATGAACATGGCATTATATATTAAATACAATAATAATTATAACAAAAACAATAAAATTAGTTCATCACCACATATATTTTGCAAAACGATCCATAAACTCCGATAGGCAGTTCGATCTGTCCGCACACTCGTTTACTATTATTTTATTAATATACGTTTCATTAATACTATCGAAATACCGGAAAAGCTTTAAACGTTTGGCAATATATATTTATAAGGGTAATTATTATAATTTTGTTTAAAGCCCTTAACGTCCTATCGGCTATAATAATTATAGCTTAAATGAGCTGTGTAATTGTAAAAGGTTGCTTTTGGGAGTGAAATTTTGGATGATTATTTTTGTATGAAACATTATCGGGCGGTGTTCGTGTATTCGTTAATGAGAACATTAAGGCACCAAGAATGTATTACTGTAAAGGAATGTATGTAGAAAGTCTTAATTAACGCTTTATTCGGTTTTAGTAGGGAGAGTCAATGTAATATAGAGGTAAGTATTTTTTTTATTATAATTCGAGGATAATCGTGGCGCAGGGGCACAAGCGCGTAAACACTATAGGTTTATTGTTTCATTTCTCCGCTCTATTACAAGGCAAAGCACGGCGTTGAGGTTCGCCACTAAGCACGCAATCATTTAGAATTCGGTAGAAAACCGCTGCCTACCCTGCATTTAGTGGAAAATAGAATGAAGCTAAAAAAATAGATTTATTTTATATATAAATCGATTTAAATTTTACTCATGGCCAGACTTCAGGTGTCCATGAGGTATTTATTACCTCATGTTTATATAATACATCCAAGAAAAAGTTCGTTCCAGATCGGCGCTGATTTCGTAACTCGACGGTTTATCAAAAATACACAAGCTTTTGTTATATAATGTTACTGTCAGATCAAACACCATTTATCTCTCAGTACAAATATGTAAGCATATAGTTCTATGTTATTGTTATTATATGCGTCAACGTTTAGGTTCTGTTCATGGTATATGGGTTACCCCTATATATTTTTTAAGTAAGACGCTCCAATGACCCTTTGCGATTTTTCCAATTTATGTTTGAAATTTTTGACCGTTTGATAATCACTCGACGAAACTCGAAGCTTGTATGTAAAAAAAGGTATATAAATAGTAAAATTGACGCATACTTATATGTGATAAAAAAGAGGGTAGTCCACACATCGTAGGTTCAGATTAAGATTCCTTAATGCTCTAAATCCCATTTCTGGCTTTTGGAAAGATTTAACGGATACTACCACTCTAGTCCTCGGTAGTGCATTTGCATTCCCATTAAGTATGGCGGTGTGTTTAGTCGGTGGCCGCGACACTGTTTGACAAATACTCTACGGCGCTACCGCATTGCGTAGTCTCAAAATACATACGAATGTAATTATCTGGGGTTTTTAGCTTAATTAAGTATTTCTTAAAGAAATCTAGAAAATTTATAGTGTCGTCGTCATCGTCTCCTGCAATTTTTTTTGCGTGAACCTATAATTCCCATTTTTTGAATTTTGAACTTTGAGAAATTTACTCTAAGAATTCATGGCAAATTTCAACTTTTTTAGTTTAGTAGCTTTGCCTGTGCATTGACAATCAGTCACTTGGTATTGGTAGAGTTTTATGTATTACAGATTTTTTAAATTCTTTTTCACTCATTTTCATTTTGGCCCCTATGGAATCCGTGTTCTTTCGAAGATACTTACATTTCAAACTCATTGCGTTCAAATTTCCGCCATCCTAGTAAAAAAAACAATGTACCTACCTACCTAAATCATCGTAATTCAGACTTCTATATCTTGGGCAGCTCTCCATCATCAAGCAGCGGACAATAACACATCACGGACACTAAATTTGCATCCACTTGAGTGTTTGTCGCCCGCACGCTACACTATTTGACAAATACTCTGCGACGCTGCGCTACCCGCGCCGCATTGCGTACGATGTAAATAGGTGTTTTACTATTGGGTAAAATGCTGGTATTAGGAACTGAGATTTGCCCGCGAGGGTTTTTGGCTAGAAAATTAGTAATTTTAGTTAAATTTGGTTCGTTCCTCTTGACTATTGAAATATATATTGTATATTAAGTAACGTAGAGGCAGTCGTGGCGTCAAAGGCATAAGCGTTACCTGTAAACGCGACGGTGGTGGGTTCGATATCCTCTTAAAAAAAATAATAATTATTTTTTAATATTTTCATTTCTTCGTTCTGGCAACGAGAGGAGGATTTAGCGGAATGTGAAGAACGGAGTGAAATAAAAGGTTTCTTCTTTTTCGCTTTGTATTTGTAAAAAACTAAAACATTTTTAACATATTTTTAACTTTAATAATTTAAGGTTGTTAGTTTGTTTGTACATTGAATAATTTAACGTAACTCGCGGTGGTTGTGCGTTGAAATCTTACTCAAGGGAGCATTTATATTCAAAACATAATTAGTTCCATAGTCTCTTTACTATTATTCAACATGCAATAACTTTGTTAGTCGAAAAAAGTATAATAGGGTAAAATAGGTATACATATTTTATATAATTGATATAATTTTTGTCATTGTTCTTTCTTTGTAGCTTATTGGTAAAGAAGTCTGTATCGCCATGTAACAATGCAAGGTGAAGAATATTAGTAGAAAGTACAGAATGGAGTGTCCTAACACTAGTTTCTACTTCTTAGTCTGCTTGCATGAATCAGAATTGAACCTCCAGCCGTCTGAATAATAGTCAGACGCCGTTTTGCTGCACCACGAAGGCCCCAATATTATTTATGACTTATTGTTTTATAATAAAGATCCTCCATAAGCTTAACTTTGACAACATATGGAGAAACTCCGGCTGTAAAAGCGGAATATATACATTTTCGTTATCAGTTGCAAAATACGATTGTACAATATAGATTTATAATAAACGGCCTAACTTTCATACGTTTTGATCGCAGCTTCCTTTACTTAATTAATAATTTGAGGCAAACCGTGGCGCAGGGACAAAAGCGTATGACTGTAATAGTGACAGGGTTGTGGATTCGATTCCCACTTGAGGAAATTAAATATTTTTATTTCTTTGCTCTGGTAACGAGGCAAAGCGCGGGGTTACGGATTGTCTTATGATTGTACATTGACTACAATATATAAAGAAATTGTAGAGGCCCTCGTTCGGAATTTGTTTTAGCTTTACGCTATATCACACACACACCACCAATTTTCTTTGGGTGTTGATTGGCGGAACTGAACGTTGCGCTTTACCTCGTTGCCACAGCGAGAAAAGAGACTAATAGACTGCTTATCTTCAAGGTACTAGATAAGCTGATAAAAGAGAACGGAATAAGCTATCTCCAAAGTATGTAAATATGTAAAACAATCGTCATTTAACGTAAAACCCGTACTTCTCAAGTTATCTAGACAAATAGTTGGCAAGAGACGTGGGTATACTAAGATAATGCTAGCGTATAAAGTAGCGTGTGGCTGTACCTGTCTTTATCTATTCTAACACTTATACATAATTTATAAAGTGCTCTAGGTTAAGCTTGCTATAAGGTTAGAATTTATAATTTTTCTATCAAATTGTTGTATAATTTTTTGTTTAATCGTCACTCGCAATATTGCGTGGAATTTATGAGGTAAAATGAAAACAATAGTTTTTCCCGGTTATCGTAATAATTTCGAGAAATTCTATCTTAGTGCTCTCTTTCTCTCTCTCTACAGTCTCTACTCTTCCTACTTGTATCGTTTTCCTCTGTAAGTCTCTGTCATTCACTATTTCGTCATCTTCAATAGATGTAATAGTAGACGCTCTATTCACTAATTGTTTTGGTGTAATTATACCGAAGAAATATTTAAAATTCAACGCAATGTGTCGAATTGGGCCAAAAAGGGAAAAAAACCACGATATTATGGCCATTGTCGCTTACAACTAGAAAAACTAAAAAATCTTTTGGGTTCTATTACATTTTCTAATGTCACCAATAGTAGCTTTCCTTATTTATTTTTATTTGAAATAAATATGTCTGCTTTTTTAATTTAAATGTTAGAATAAAAGGAATTGGCATTCTCGTGCTCGATTTACACCGATTATCCTGTAACTTCATCAAGATTAACCAAGCCTATATTAAACCCAAATGAATAATGGGAGGAATTTGTTACTTTCTAAGTTCTTGACTTTTTTAGAGGTCGTTCTTATCGTGTAATAAAGACTTACTGAGATTAATACGTAGTGTTTTTTTCTGTTCTTTTTCGCTTATATTCAAAATAATTATTTTTTATTTTTATTTGTATTGAAATAGTGGAGTTTTGTTAATTCCATGCCTTTTTTGAAGAATTCGTAAACAGCTATTTAACAATAATGAATGTGGACATGTCCATCTTTAAAAAACCAGTCAAGTACTAGTCAGACTCGCCCACCAAGGCTTTCGTACCAATTTCAAGACTGTAGGTTAACGAGACAACTTATTTATTTTTTTCTATGATATTTTATAAAACCCATAAATTTTGACCTGTTTGGATGTTTTCCCTAATCTAAATTGTAAGTTCTCACTTCTTGCTAAGTTTCATAACCGTCGGTCCACGAGAAGTATCCTATAGGTTTTGATTACGTTGCGAATTTCATATAAAAGACAGCAAAATCGATGCATAAATAAATGCTCGTATCTTTCGATAGAGCGGCCATAGAAGCTTGATTTTTCTGAGCTTCAAGGTACAATAGAAATAACTGACATTAATTTCAGCTCGAAACTTCCACGAGATCCCGAGATAAATGAACTTGACAAAGTGATCCTATAAGGGTTCCTTACTTTTATGGTACGAAACTAATCATCCAAATACTATATATGTGCATACATTATTAATAAGATAGTACTGGCATTCGTTCAGACAAGTTAGACTTAGTAAATAACGTAGAGTAGTTTAGCAAATACTTGTCTAATTCGAATGCACGTTTATTGCTCTGTTTGCATTGTATCTGATTTAACTTCAACGCTCTCTAAATGTGTTGAGAGCACTAAAGTGCAGGATTGGACTATATTATGTTCAATTATATCTATCTATCTTTGTGTGCATATGGATATGGTGATTTTACTTTAATTTTTTTTATTTATATACTAAAAATAGTATCATATACTATGTATAAGAACTTCCCTCCTTCTACACTCTACCCTCCACTCTCCTGTAGACATGACGCACAGAAAGACAAAACTTTAGTACGCAACATTAGCGAGTTTCTTGTCTCACGAGTTAGGGGACGTTAAATTCGTTTTTCGTTTTGCTACATTACGTCCAGATACAAATGTAAGGGGACGACAGGAGTCAATCCACTGTGATAATTTCTATTTTTAAGTGCTTCTAATAGAAGAAATGTATTTTGTAACTGAATGTGAGAAATCGTTGTATCGTTTTAAGTTTTATATTATGACTTTTGTATATCGTAGCTTTGATGGTGAATAGAGTCAACTTTTGAGATATCTCTATATGTACTCGTATAAACCTTTACAGTTACTGAGTGACTGACAGATCAGACATAGACGTAACTACTGGATTTAGAGTTTATTTAAATGTTAGGGAATGTACAGGAACAATTTCTTGAATTTGCTACGGGAACGAAGGAAAATGGGTTTTATGACTTAAAGTTCACATAAAAAACTTACAGATAGACGACGGCAATAAAATCCTACAAAAAAACTATACAAATTAGACTTATATTTCAGAAATTATAGTAAACCCTAAATTCATTTCCATAAATTTCAAACACAAGTTCATATTTAAACCAAAATAAACATTTCAAATAGTTAACATTTTAAACCAAACCGTAGTACACTATGTCAAGCAAGTTAAATTCCTTACTATCCAGCCACTGCCCTAGTTTCCACCGTACTCCCTCGAACCCCACTTAATGTCGTGTCCTGGGATAATTAATATGGCACAATACTATTTTATTTCATTACACTGACAGTGCAAAGCAGTATATTTTCTTTAACTTCCAAGTTTCATACGAGAACTCTGTAGGGCATGTGTGTATAAATATTTATACTAGACTTGTATTTTTAATGTCACATTTCATTAGCAAATGGAGCTTTAAGTTATGTTTCCTTGGTAACTGTTAATAAAAGTTATATTAGAATGTTATTTTAGTTAATTCTAAGGCCAAAAATTTGAAATATTAAAGAAAATATCACGTGGCATGTTTTAAGTAACTACAATAGAACTGATTTTTGAGGTATTGGGTGTTGAGTGGTGGAACTTACCACCGCCTTTTGTCTCTTTATCACAGTCAAGAAATGAAAATAATTAATTACCCCAATGGCGAATCGAACCCGTATCTGTTTAGAATCAGACGTTTTGTCGCTGAGAACGACGGTCTCTGCCTAAAATATATTTCGAATATTAAGAATGCATAAAAAGTGTTTCATATGTGTATATTTTATTACCAAAATTTCATTCAAGGAAGAAGTCGTTTCATTTGTAACAGTAATTAACGTTGACAGAACATGCTATAACTTTTTGGAAGTGTATAAAATGTGGCGGATATTTCAGTAATAAAATTGGTTATAGTTTATAACTTTCGTGGAATTATAATTTTGAGGCCGAGCCGTGATTGTATAGTTTTTTACTGTAACACGACGGCTATGAATTCGATTCCTACTTGAGGGAGTAAATTATTTTCACTTCCTAGCTCTGGTAACTTACTAAGCGGCGTTGAGTTTCGCACATGCAGTCCCTCAATTCCGTAAATTGAGCGGAAACCAAACGCCTTAACACTACTACATTACTTGAAACTATTATTTTAGAAGAATACATTTTAAGCTAGAGGCAGATTGATAATAAATATAATTATAGTTTGAAGCAAAAAATATTCAAAGTGAGTAAAGCTTAGAAAATTGCAATATAAAATGATGTACAGATTCTGCATCATATTATGAATATAATATATTCTTATTTAAAAAAAATATTAAAGATTACAATTCGATTATTTCCTACATTTTTCCTTAACCTATATTTTCATTTAAAACTATACATACCACATAATATATATAAAAAAACGCACAAAAATTAATATTCATCTCAACATCTCAATGGGCCGTCAAGAAGAAAAAATAATTAAAAATTCCATCAGGCAAAATGTTTCGACCAAAACGCTTTCATTGTCGCTTTTAAAGCTTAATAACTGAGACACAAAGATGGCGACATTAAAAAGTTTCTCTAGTAACAAAAGTATATTCTGACGTAAAATGAGCAATAAGTCACTTTACGTGCGGCCGCTAAACGGGCACTTGGGATATTTGGAATTCAAATCTATTGGTCCGAGTGCTGGTACCAATTATTGGGTAGGTATTTGAGGTATAATACGTCGTTTGGTTGAACGCGCTTATCTCAGGAACTAATTGGTCCGACTGGTCCGATTGGAAAAAATTTTTGCAAAAATATCTACACATAAACTTTAATAACTAGTTGGGTATAAAACGGTGACGAATGTGGAGCTTACATACTTATTATTTTAATTTTCCCGTATTGATATGACAAACGTTGACTTCCACTGCTACATATACAATGTCTTGGATTTGAGCAGAGAGTGGACAGTCATAATATCATGATAAATACTTAAGCTTATTTATAATCTTAATCTTCCATTTTCGTTAACAATCGTCGATCCAGTGGCCATTATCTAAAGGATAGTAATATAAAAAGTGCTCGAAATATTCAAAAGCAAGGAAAGGGGACGGAACACCTGAGATACTTTCTTTTATCCCACGGAAGCGATCTGTTAAGGGGTCTGATGTAAAATATCTTGGTTTTATTATCGAAAGAACGAAAGCAAACAGAAGCAAAAATTAATCTTTATTATAATATCTAAAAACGCTATTGTTCTGTAGTCGGTACTTCTCTGTTTGAATACGATGGTTCAAATTTCAAATTCAAATTTCACATTGACAATGTTTTTCAATAATGTCTCTAAAATAGTCAAAAAAATAATGAATCGAAGATCTAAGAAGAAAATAATATTAAAATCTTTGTCAGCCTAGGTAGTAAAATACGGATATTTCATTTATGGACTGCATGCACAACTATTATCGATTTTAACTTTTAAATCTAAAATGGGATAGACTATTTGAAGAAAAAATTTAAGTTTTTATATCAGAAAAAGTCATTCATCCCCAGAAAAAGCTAGCATAATAGTTGAAAAAAAAAAACTTGTTTTTCTACTTAAGTTATAGAAAATTGATATAATAATAGACAACACTAAATGAAAAACATATACCTATATGTCTAACTCCCATACCAAAATAGTAATCAAAATCAAAACAAAAATCTCGAACAACTGTCTTCACAAAAATATTCTAAGTGCCTACCATCCTAAGAACAACGTATTAAAAGTATTAAAATATAAAAGGTGGGCTTAAACTTTTAAACAAAATCCTCATTTTCCGATAGGGCGACCATCAATCAACGGTCTCAAAGGACGGTTCGCGATAGGTTCGAAGTTTTGAACTGAAATTAACCTATCCCCTGTGTGCCTTGTAACAGCCCAAGCTCGAGTCATCGGCGGGTGCTGATTACATTATGTAAATTATTTCACCCCCCGTGTCATCTATATCTTGACATAGATGTGGTGGAAATGGAAAAGATATATTGTGCTTAGAAATAACTTTATATCTTTGTTTCTAGTTTCTACCTTATCTTTACTAATATTATGAAGCTGTAATGTTTATTTAGTTAAATGTTAATATTAGGAACTCCATCTATTTATCAAAATAGGCTATAGGCTGTGTCGTTATTCAAGTTAACTCCGGTGCGTAAAATCGATAAATAATTAAAATAGATCCAATAATTTCCTGATCATGCTATATACAGCAGCAGGGTAGTTACAGCTTAAAATATTTCAGAATTCAGCACTCAACGGGCAATGCTTTTGATTTGGACGAAAAACGGGAACGAGTGTTTTGACATTAAATTCTCCGCGTACCTTGCCAAGCGAAATTTTGCGTACACAATCTAAATAACCACATCTATTTCCTCTAAATCCCTGTTCCCAAAATTTTCCTGAAGCAGACACTCGGCTATACATCGTATTGTCGCCCCCGTACCAACGACACTTCGAGATTAGCGTAAAGAAGTATGTTTCCATTTAAAAGTGGTGTTCGTTTCGCAGTACGCAGCTGCGTTTGTCACTCGAGCCTCGAATTATTCCGAATCCGGGGCGATTGCTTTACATCGTTGAGATAAAAAACTTTTAGATTACGTGGAAATGTGATTCGTTTCGATAATTTAAGCTATTTTCTTATTTCTTTAGCTCCATCCTGTATCTCGTATATTGCAAAGTAGGCAGAGAGAGCCTTCTGTTAAACTAAAGTGGCTTCACAATTTTTCGCCAAATTGAAACATTGCGTGTTGGGTGGCGCAGCTTAACGCTGTGCTTTGCCTTGTTACCAGAGCGAGTAAATAAAAATATTAAATAATTAATGTCCCCGAGTTTGAATTGAAGCTATAACCGTCGCGTTTACGCTTTTTCCGTGCGCCACAACGGACAGCGCCAATAAAATATTTTTAATTAAAACCTTTACTCGAGATGGCATCGAACCCACGACTATCACGTCTACAATGAGACATTCGACCTCGTCTTATATTAAAGCAAAGGTAAAGTTTTAATGAAAGTAAATTTAAAAAGCCACAAGTCGTTAGGGATGATTCGCGTTGCATCCTAACTAAGTCGCGTTCGACGCGATGAAGATATTATTGGCTTCGAGTGCTGAATGTTAATTTATTCCGCTTGATGACTGAACGTGGAGTCAAGACAGGTCGATCCAATATTCATGAAGTTCT
>HE671510.1:55485-74404 GCA_000313835.2 Heliconius melpomene melpomene
GTAATAAAATTAGTATTTTTCCTTCCTAAATGTGAACTGGTTTTCTGAACTGGGAAGGATACGGCATTACCATCTATGGCGAACTCCCTACATATCTTTGTTTTACCCATAATGTAGTACTACTGGCTGAGACCATAGAAGACCTGAACATAATGCTCGAAGATCTTAATGGTGTTTCTCACTTCAAAAGCGTCAAAATATGTTTGAACTAAAAAACTACTAAAATTAAAGTCCAAATTTAAAAGATAATACGAAATACATTAAAATCATCCCTTCACCCAAATAAAGAAACGATTTAAGCAGCACCTGCTTCCCACCCCCAATATCAATGACGCATTAAAGTAAGTTAAATTTGTTTTCATTACGATATTTACCTGTCCGTTGGCCCGTTTAATATGATCTGGAGCCCTCGGGACGTGACCTCTGTAACGTACTGCCACGTCATTTCAAACACTTGTAACAGATTTTTATATCTACAAACTTAGATTCATTTGTCAGAAATGTTTGATCGCCTTATCATCCATGAATTAAGGTGGAAATTTCTTCACAATTTGTCTAAACGCGTAAGGGTTTTTTTTGGTGATATTTAGGTAGGGTGCGCACAGAGTGCAAGACGCGGCCGCCCCCGTAATAAGATAGTATGTTCCTCTGGGGAATCATGGATTTATAGCTATTGGCGTCCAATAAGCCTAAAACGTTTTACAAACCACTGAATTTTGTATTTAAGTGTTTTTATATTGGTGTTTTGTTTCATTTGTTTGAATATTTGCGAATGTTAGGCGGCTAAGGTTGAAGAGAGAGACACAAAACACATTTTTTTCTTTAGTTTCACGTAACCTGTATATAGCAGGAAAGGCGGAGGGAACTGGGAGGAAAGTGTTTAGACACTCCGTCCCCATTGAGACGCTTCCGTTCCCCACTTATCTCGAGTGACGGAACTCAGCGCTACGCTTTGCCTCGTTACCACCGGGAGCAAATGAAAATATTAAATATTTTATTTCCTCAAATGGGATTCTAATTCACAACCGTTCGCTTTTACAACATAAGGATTTGTTTTGCAACAAAAAATGTATAAACCAAGTTGTTAGAGCATATCTACTTAATATTCAATGGTCGTTGGTAACTTAAAACGGCGAAAGTCCGCTGTCAGTTGCTATAACGTCAGCGTGTTCGGGATCAGTTTAATTGTACTCTTTCTGATCGCCAGATTAGGGCACGTCCCAGATTTTGTCGGCTTATTGGGGAGATTTTTTTAAACGCAGGATTGGGTGATAATGCTGTAGATGCATAATGTTTTGTATGTATGGTCCCGACGCCATCGTGGCGCAGTTTAGATATGCATCAATGAATGGGATAATTGTGGGTTTGAGTGCTGCTTAGGGGAACATTTATGTTTTTACAATTATGATGTCTCCTCTGACTTATATGAATGGTAATTTGATTTTAGGCGTGTTTCGTATATTTCATTGTAGGCTTAGAA
The DNA here is from genome assembly GCA_000313835.2 of Heliconius melpomene melpomene. NCBI lineage: Eukaryota > Metazoa > Arthropoda > Insecta > Lepidoptera > Nymphalidae > Heliconius > Heliconius melpomene. The sequence continues at coordinate 56,966 of HE671510.1, forward strand.
ACTAATTTTAGAAATTACGTTAAATAAACAAAAACAAAATAATTCAGACATCCACTCGACTATGATTTTAATATACCAGTCCATAGTCTCTCTCGTGAAGTAATCTTGTATCTAGTAATCTCTCGTAAAGACACTTTTGTTCTTCTATCAAATATGATTTATTCAAGATATCCTTAGTACGAATTTTAATCATGCCTGATCCATGACTGGCCTCAAGAATTCAGATCTTTTTATAACTTTTGTTAATTCTTAAATAATCTAACGTATATATAAAACATTTTTATTTAACAAAATATTTTTAAGAAATTGGATTGCAGATAGAATTTTTAAAATGTTTCCAATCTTTCGCTCCAGTAATGGATGTATCGGGTAAGCCGCGGAGATGTTATGCTTGGTGCTATCAATCAATTTACAACATCGACTGTTTCAAAATAAAGACGGATCGCTTCGAATTTAGTTTAAAATATTTCTGTTTTAACATGCATATATAAATATGAATACCTACATAATAATATGTTATAAGCGGATATAGACTGTAAAAAAGGAGACTAAACGAAATGTTAAGAAAGAAAACTTTTTTTATATTTTTTTATTTTGCGTTAAATTTCGCGATAATACGTGTCGAATTATTAAACTTAACGGACACGCTTTGTCTAGACAGGCCAGGAACATGAAAATAATTTTATTATAATAATTTCTACTGGAAATCAAACTCACAACAACCGTTTCAACTAACTCTCCCACTGCACCACGATGAAATATAAACAACTTACGCAATATTATTAAAGAATTTGCATCAAAGAAATTAAAAACTGTACAAAATTCAGAAACACTATTCCCGAGTGAATCGTAAATAATAAATCACCGACCTCACGTGCTAGTGTCAACGAAATCTCGAGGAATTGGAAAAGAAAATAATAAAAATGGCGGCACAAGGAAAATGACAACGCGAATGCCTCGTGTCAAAAGTCTAGAGCTGAAAGGAAAGATGTGGGAAATTTTAAAGAAGTGGCATAAGTTTTTTTTGTTTTGTAGGTTTGATGGTGGTTTTTCTATCACGCTGTATTCCGCAGCAAGTAGGGTAGACAATGGACGCCTAACGGTGTAGTGGCGTAACTCAACGCCGCGTTTTGTCTTTTTACGCTTTTTTAAAATCCAAAACAAGATTATTAATTGATTCATAATTGATATTTTCATATAAATCGATCACTGTCGTTTCAAAATCACATTTCGTAGTTTTAGTTACTTTAATCGTTCCACAGCCTATAATTTAAGTCAAAATGCTAAATGCTCTGAAAGTTTTATTTCTTTATATATTTATTCGTAGGTAAATAATGTGCATTCTAATCGCGAAATATAATATAAATAAAAAAAACCCTTTAATCTTAATTTATTTGTGGTTTTTATCATTTATATTTATGGCACCGATTGAAACGACAGCTTTAACGAATCTATTTGAATCGTTATATGTTTATAGGAACAGATTTGTTGAAGTTGAATAATATAATCCGTTCCCGAAGCCTGGGCATAAGAGTACAAATGTAAACGCGGCGGCTGTGGGTTTCGTTCCCACTCATAGGAATAAAGTATTTATCATTGTCAATTCTTTGCTCTGAATGCTTTTGCTGCTGAATAAAAAGGCGGCTTTTAGTTCCGCCTCTCAAAACGAAATACCTCCAGAATTTGGCGGAAAGTGGGGAATAGAAGTGTCTTAATGAGAGAACAGAATGTCTGACACTAGGTTCCCAGGCTCCATCTGCTCAACCTACTGCGTACAGTTAATAGAAATTGACAAATTTGCTAAATTGATCGACCGCACTAGGGCTATTTTGATTCGACAATCATTATAATGATTATAAAGGATTATAACAAAACTAAATAAAATTAAATCAGTTTCATGTTGTGTCTGCCGAATTCTGGAGGCATTGCGTGTTAAGATGTGGAACTCATTTCACATCTATATTTTTATAAAATACACAATACAAACGGCATTTCTATATATATTCAGTTCTAAGGAGGATTTAAGTGAAGCAGAAATAATTAGAAATTGCCTCCACTTTACGTGCTACGTATTTTCGGGACTCACCCATACTTTTTATCAATTGTCTTCAACGTTCACGTTATTATTACGAACTATTGCATCTTTTATAGAAGAAAATAGAAAAGTTTTTACCTTTGTACAGTTTCCCTTGTTCCCTTTGTTTACGTACGCTTACTGAATTTATGAACGGATACTTGTACAAGCTTATGACATAAGAGTATGACTGTAAACGTGACAGGTTGTGTGTTCGATTCCCACTTGAAGCAATGAAACGTTTAATATCGTCATCACCGAGGTGTTGAGTTCCACCATTCAAGTTCAAATGGTGGATTCTCTGCCCATCTATTTTATATATATAGTCATTAATCGTATTACATTGCCATTTTGCAACCATTTTAGAACAATATCATAATTTTAATTTAAATTCAAACGTACCAAGTAAAATTTTATAAGATTTTTTATTAACCAGAATTTCTACATTTTATTGTTTAGTTCGAGGATAAGACAAGAGTTTATGCACGCAATTTCACTTGCTGTATAATAATAACATTTGCATATCTAATTTTACTAACTAAAATTGTCTGTAGAAAAATTCAATAAATATTCTTTCTTAAAGAAATGTCATACTGCTTGTAACGTAACCGTAATTACTACCTACTATAACATAACTATAATTTTCGAAGTTATTTTATCTAAATATTATTCAATAAACATATATACATATTATACAGTTTGAGGCGTAACTTCACGCTGTATCCCGCATATGGCAGGATAGGTAGAAGACACCATCATTTCCCCGAATGGGAATCGAACCCACGCATCGTCGCATTCACAGTAACGCCTGCTTTTGTAATTTATATAAAATAAAAAAGACACATCAACCTACGAGACATCTAAAATAGGCGATCTGAAAGCTTACCATCTTGAAATTACTGTCAGGCTATTTACACCAACATAAAGAAAAACTACTCGAGTCAATGAATACCCGTTTGAAGGAGAGTGTGCCTGTAGGTATACAGAACGCATTTCTAACTTTTAAAACTTGTAAAATCAAAACGAACTTTTTTAACCTTTTTTTATTTTAGTTACAAGGATTTTTAGACTGTATTAAGCAAGATAAGTGAGGGAACCTAATGTTAAGATACTCCGTTTCTCATTTTTCATGTAACTCTCGAGATCACTCCGTTTTTTACCCTCTCCTTAACTAAAGACATAGCAAGGTAAAAAAATAGAAAACGTTTGCGTTTTGGAACCAAAATCTAACATAACCATTATTATATTAACCAACAAAACCATCGAAAATTTAGAATTTTCCTAGTCCAAATATCCCAAAGCGATCGATGGCTACATCTACCTATATTTAGGCGGGTATTGTAGCACTTATCGCGTCAACCCGTCGTGTCGCAAATCTGGATGCATTTGTAGCTGCCCCCGGATTATCGGGCGGCCCCGGGCAAAAACCAGCCGACATAAATTTGAACCAATGATTCATGATTACCGAAAAGTTTTTGCTTTCCGTTCCGTTGCGTTGCTGTTCCGTTAATTATGGCCTTTCATGGCCTTTTACGGTTTTATGGATGGCAAGAAATTGGCATGACATTTAATTTTGACATTTATTTTTTTCTTTTAATCAGCATGATTGTATCGTTATTGTACTCTATGTTTTGTTTTATCAGATACATCTTATCTTTTCAGATTGGTAGAAGTTACAACCGCATTTTCCTAAGTAAACCTGTGAAACACCTGTAAAGTCTAAATATAAGCTTTCTTTAGAGCGGAATCTAAAACGGCGACTATTTCTTGCAATAATGCATAACCACATATGTATCATAAATTCATTCCCGCAAGTGGGAATCGAATCCACAACTATCATAAAGATAAAGAATTTAAAATTTACTTTACAATTAAAATAAAAACACACTAACACCCAATATTTAAAGACAGTAGTATCATCTACGTAATTTTTTGTCCCGCTAAGTCAGCAATAATCGCGAGTACAAAAAGCAATCCTGTTAATCGAAGTCGGGCCGTTTGTTACCGTCCTACGACCGGCAAATGGACAAATCAGATTATTTCACCCACTATGAGTCTGTAGATAACATTTTGACAGAGTCACGCGCGATTGATAAGAGATAAGCGATTTGGATATTCATTTGGAAATACTGAAAATTGACAATTTATAAGTCAATTTTATATAATATTTATGATTTAATATTTTCATTTCACTCGCTCTGTAACTAGACGACGAGCGAGTGAGTGGCGTTGAGTTGTGCCACTTAAAATCTTACTAAGTTTTTGAAGCCTTTGATTTTTTTTAAATAATACATAACGTTGATGTTGTCGTCATGTACTTATGGCTTATGTAGCTATGGTTGTGTGTTTAAATCTCATTAGAAATATGTACATATGTTTAAAATAAAACTCATAAAATAATATAAGAAATATCATAAGATTGTTTCTTAATTTTTATTTATCTAATACTTATAAATAAAAGATATTAGAAATATCTCTACATCTCGTGCCTTATACTACACAAATACTGAGCTATAAATTAAGAGATCCCCGCTAAGTCCCCATAAGAACGCCCCGCGGCGTTGCTCGCTCCTAAACTAAGACATCGGTCCACTCGAGTGCGAATTATCTTAGCCAGATTATACTGTTCGAACATTTTTCTTTTTACCCCGATGAGTTATTTCCTTAAGACTAATGTTGCTCTTATATCTGACTTAATGCTGATGTGATGTTCATATTGTAAGGGGGAAATAAATGCTAGATGAATTAATAAAATTGATGGGGTGTTTACTTTGTTTGTCACTAATTAGGTGGATTTTTTTTTGTTCTTTTTGGTTGGTTGCAGTAAAATATTAATTAAAAAAATATTTTTAAAATAAGCTTTTGTTGTAGTAAAATTAAAATTATAATTGTTAAAACTTGTCTTGTGCAAGGAATTTATTTAGTTTATTCTCTGCTTTTACCGACGTTTTTGCAATTTAATAATTTAATTTGATTGATGATGATTTTGTCTTTGACCTTTCTTAGTTCAAATTCAAATTCAAATATTCTTTATTCAAATAGACTATTATAAACATTATTGAATTGTCGAATGAACATGCGAAAATTAAAAATAACTTATTTCTATGAGAGGTAATTAAACTGTTGCGCCTAATGTTGGCCTTTACAAGATGATAGAAACAAATTGTTTTTTTTATAAAATACTTTTTATTACATTAAAAAAAACATCTATTTGTGTATACTCGTATTGAGTTTTAAGTAGACTCAATTCTATAATTACAGACGAAACTGTGAACAAAACTCTGACCTCAAAATCAATTCATTTTCATTAACACTTACATAGTTCATAAACTAGAAGTTCATAAACTCTAAAAGGAAAGATAGTTTGAAAGAGAAACCGCGGTATAAATGAGCTTTCTCGACTGTATGTCTCAAAAGTTTGAAGACATGCAGAAATTCTGGGAGCTCCACTGTGCTGTGTGCCCACAGAGCTTACGTTGTAAGTAGCTAATGAAATTCTAAAATGTAATTACATTTAGATCTTAATTACAAAGTTCATGTGAAAATTTAGCACTAAGTGGAGAATGGAGTGTCTTAACACTAGATTCCCTCTGTCTACTCTATCATACACATTTTTTTCAGATTAGATGTATAATGTATATAACGTAATTTACATTATATTACGCTTCTAAAGCAACAGCTATACCCGCCTCTCGTATAGACATAAAAAATTGAGAAAATTTCACCGTCTAAAATCTATTCGAGCATAACAATAGGCAGTCTTCATTGTCTGAAGGTTCTCGGAGGACAGCGTTTGCTAACATTTATGTGTGGTGCAAGTAAACAGATATTGTTAAAAATAGTAGAAAAGTGGAGTTAGAGGGGAGATTTCAATTGACACTCGAGGACACAGAATTGATAATACTAGACGGTCACAGAAATAGCATGATGACCTTAATCATGTAATCATGATAGTGGACGAAGCGAAAAAGGTATGGAGAGACCGTAGCGTTGGATTTTTAGTTCCCTCTGGCTAGGCTAGGGATAAAACGTCTACGTATTAAATAAAATTTGCGGAAAAATATGTAAGTACTAATTCACATTTTTATAGAGTAATTATCTTAAAGTATAATAATGTACGGATTTTTTTTTCATTTATGAAAGATTCTTGCTAGCATTGTAAATTTAATTTAGGTTTCAGTTGTCTAGAGAGCAGAAACAGTTACCACTAGATGAGCAGAAAGGGACAATTTTTCAAATAACTAAGCTTGAAAATAATTAGATAATAAATATTTAAGTAATAACAAATACACTTTTACACCCTAACTTTCTTTGAAGCATACCTACATACAATTTCAACAACACACGGTAAATATTAAATAACTTTTCAAAAACATAAAGTAACTTTCATCATAGTCTAGGATTAAAACTAATACCCGCTACCTCCTTGCAACTTAAAATAAGAAGTAATATCGAGGTCTAAATAGCGAATTTAATACAGCAATTTGCATCGGAAAAGCTATACAGCCTTATAAGTCGTTTTTTTCCCAGTGATTTGTTCAGTTTATCTTTAACTTTTTATCTAAATTAGATATGTGCTCGGAGTATTCTGCGTCAGCTAATGTCTCTTTGTCTACAACCCACGGTTTTTACGAGCCCATTTGAGATTAGCGTATAACATTTGAATTGGCAAATCATCTCGAAAGTTCTTTTTTGTGAAAGAAATACGTGGTCGTTATGTTTTTTTTTTTATTTTCATTTTAGTTATTTTTCCAGAATTTACATTCTGCTATCAGGAGAGTTTTTTTATTTATTTCACAAAAAGAGATGCATAAAAATATTTTAAATAGTAAACTTAACCTTTAAGTAGTGGAATCGTTACCCACTTTCCGGCGAATTTTCGAGACATTATGTGTTGAGTGGCATCAGTCTACGGGATACATTGTGAAGTTGAAAAATAAAATAAACAGAGATAAAACAAGTAAAACAAAAACTCCCATCTTAAGAGACTGACGTTGAGTTGAGCAACCCAACGCCGTGCTCTATCATACCAGGCCTAATCTACACAATACACCAAATACAAACTCTACTATAAGTCATTAGATATTCACAAAGCGAGCTTTCAATTTAGACATCAATCAAAGCTCTACCGACAATCATTAAATCCATTCAATTGTCATATAACGACAAAGTAAATTAAAATTCACTTTGTTCGTTCGTTCAATGAATGAATGACTGAACGTAATATAATAAATATAAGATTACACGGTCCACAGCTCGTGTTGGCGCCGGATGGCGTTGCTGTCATTAAAACAATATTGTAATAATACATCTGATTAAACAGCTTAATGGCGTCTCTTATGAAAATGTACACTTCAAAAAGTTTGTAGAGTAGCGAATGGACAATATTAAAATTATGAGGGGTTCGACCGATTGAGCGCTCAAACCAAAATAAAAAAATAATCCTAGGGATCTAATATCAAATATCAAATATCCAGGTCTATGGTCTCTTGAAACACAAAAGAAATCTAGCTTTTAAGTCGCTATCAAAAGTAGGTACGAGCACGAGTACGAGCTGTAACCCGCGCACTGTATTGTAGGCAGAGAGAAACTAGGAATCGCGAGCTAAGACACTAAGTTCCCATTGAGATACTTCACTTGTCCACTTTCCATCGAACTTTGAAGGCGTGTGGAGTGGCGGAACCCAACGCCGCTCCTTGCCTCGTTACCACTTGTATATACATGTTAAATGTTAAAATAAAAAGCAGTATTTTATATTAAAAGCAGCTAGTCTTTGTTCTCGTTATACAATAGTATACAGATTGAATGCGTTTTTAATTGTGTTGAAAAATTGGTGCACGTACAGTACGTGCTTTGTCTGTACTATTGGGTTACCAGGACATGTGGTATGTATGGAGATTCGGTTCGATTCAGTACTAACTGGCGCTTTGTATCAAAATGATTTTGTAACTAGTCTAGTTTTTTTTTCCTATCCTTTAAATATGGCAGACAGAGAAAATATACTGTGGAAACACTCTGTTATCGACATTTCTGCATCGATACCAGAGCGGAGACATTAAATAAAATATGAAGTGTTTCTTTTCCTCGAGTGGGAATAGAACCCACAACGCCACGACTGGCCTTAAATAAAAATAATCTAATATACAATCACTCTCACGAATTAAGCACAAAGCTATTGTATACATTATAGATGGATACATTACATGCCAGCAGAATACTTGCACTAGACTGACAAAGTTGGAACTGGACATGTAGGTAGGGAGTGTAGTGGAGGGCTTACACAAGACTTCTCGAAATTTCTACGAAAACGAGAAGACCTTGGAATTTCCATTTTACGTTTGAACCTACAATCGTCGCGTTACAATCACTTGTGCGACTGCGCCAGGACTGCCTCAAATTTTTAAAAATATTAGTCATATTCCTAATTTTAAAAATAAACAAAGTATTTTAGTATCTTATATTATTATCAAAGTTTACGACACTCGAGAGTCGAAGCGTGACGGTCACGGACGGTGCTCCAACACCCCCCCGACTTAACCTTTACATACTTATATTAGAAAGCTATATTTGGATATTGATAATAAAAAAGGTCGTTTAAAAATGGCTCCTATGAGTAATTTCTAAGAAAAACCATATGTACAAATAAACGTAATCCACCATTTATAAGGTAAAAAAAAATTAATAGAGGAGGGTTAGAGAAATGTTAATTGTTGCGGGTTCGATTTCTACTCTGGGAAATAATTATATTAGTTCCTTCGGGTTGTTATAATGAAATGGCGATTTTAGTTTCAAAAATGTTGTTTTCTGTTTGCTATTTGTTTTTATTATAAAGTCTAACAATTAGTATATGCTTGTAAAAATAAAGTGTTATTATAGCTACAATTTTCTTACCAATAATTCTTCTTCATACGAGACGTGGAACGTACCTGCAACGGCATATTAATTATTATTATTTAAAACACAAAAAGAAACTAACAGAGAAGCATAGTATCTAAAAATGCCACCGTAAGGGAGTGATGAAGTGTCTGACTTACCAAGGGATGGTTGCGGGTTCGATGCTGGTAAGTGCATATCCAAAATTTTCGTGTATTTCAGAAATAAGTGAAAGTAGAAAGCAACTAATCTTAACACTGGGTTCTTTTTATTTACATTGCTACGCCGTAGATTCGTCCAAGAATTAATAAAATACAACCATATTTATCAATTGAAGGCTAACGCGACAGTAAACGGTTATAGGTTCCATTCCCATCCGGAGGAATGAAATATTTAATATTTTCGTTTTCTCTCTCTGGTAAGGAGGTAAAAAGTGGTGTTGAGTTCTTCCATTTAACACGTAATGCCTTAAAAATCTTCGGAAAGTGGAGATTTTCAGTGTTTTAATGGGAAACGATCACATATAAAGGATTTCTCGAAATTTTAACAATTCCTTATAATTCACGCAAGCAAATTTGCGGACGGAATCCATTTAAATTATAAAGAAGTACAAAGGAATGAAAAAATGAAGCAAAACTTGTGTTTTGTGCCAATTTTTTTCTATACAATTGAACATTTTATTATTCAACGCGTTATTCTCTGTACGTGATGGACCAGTTGAGGCTAATAACATTCGAATTTGAAACGCTGTCTGCACTAACTATCGATTATTATGCGGGCTTAAAGACTGTCGCATAATAAAAACTAAAGTTGTCTTTTTTATTGTTGTTTAACTTTACGCACATAGCAAGGGAGGCAGAGGGAATCTGGGAACCTAATGTTAAGAAACTTCCCATTAAGACACTTGCCACTTTCTGCCAAATTTCCAAGGCATTGGGTGTTTAATGGCAGAACTCATTGCTCCGCTTAGTTAGCTCCATAACGACCCTCGAGGTTTTGGTTACGTGGAGAATTTCGTACAAAATGCAGCAAAATCATTGCATAAATGTTCATATTGTTTGTCTGCGTTGAGTTGAAGATAGAAGCTTGATTTATTCCGTGCTTCAAGCGTAAAGACATATACATATATATTTGGTATAAAATTAATCTATCAATTAATCTTTAAATATCTTCTTGCGATCTTGAAGAACAATATGATCTTATAAAAGGCCCGTTTTTATTATTTGAGGTACGAAACTTTAAAAAGCCGCTTAAAAATCCGTCGCACAATTTTGAAGACGTGATTTTTTTTTAATTATATACAAATACACTATTATCTTAGCAACGACGATTCATGAATACCATTTAAATAATATTTACAAACCAAATGCATTTTTTGAATAAAATTTAAAATACTTCTCCCATTCGTATGCAGCTAGCGTTAGCATTAAGTGTATCTTTAGTCTGGAGACTGATGATACAACTCCTTTGAAGAAAATGTACGCGGTTAAGAAATATTTTAAATTTAATATATTGACAGACATAATTTAATATCGCGGCTCTGTTCAAAGGGAGCTCGTGAATTCAATATTTATGAATGTTTTAGTATAAAAGCTGACATTGCAATATTATGTAGCGTTCCTAGTTTTATTTATACACTAGCGACCCGCTCGCAGCTTCGCCCGTTGTAAATACACAATTATTTACTTACTAATCTGAATTACTTTTGTAACATCATCACTTTAAAGACAATATTCTTACATTGAAAATTAAGCTAATTTAATAAAAATAATATTTCGTATCAATTTTGTCGCACCAAATATTTTATTTTCATATTTTATTACATTTTATTGATATAACTTCTTAAAATTTGCCAAAACATAATAGTGAAAACTGCACTTAAATCGGTTAAGCCGATTGTGAGATTAGAAAGAGACACAGACAAGCTGACAAACAGACAAAACATTTCAAATCATGGTTCTATTACATTGATAAATGTCCCCAGTAATAGATTTTCTCATATGTCTTCCATGTACAGACGGGGATCAATTACATGTTACAACTTTATTATATTCTGATCCCCACTTTAAGCCGAATTCTACAGGTATTGCGTGTTGAATAGCGAAACTCAACGCCGCGTTACCACAGCAAAAAAACGCAAATATTAATTTCTTCGATGGGGAATTGAACCCACATCGAACCTGTCGCGTTTACAAACGCACTCTAGCTGGCTTCCATAAAAAAATCTCTCTAAATAAACAACTTCGAATCAATTATGACGTGATCGATTACAAAATGAAGATTCAACATGATATTAGTAGTTATCGCTTCAAAAGCTGATTCCAAACACTCTTTTATCTCGAGGAAGTTGCATATAAACATTCTATGTATACGTGTTTCCGCCTACAGCTGAGTGAGATGTTGGAAAAAGAGAGCACACACACTTGAAATTTATAGAAAGTGTTAGATTTGATTATTATTAGACTTATAGTTTTGATTATGAATACGATTAAATGATTGTATTTTTTTAGCTTCCGTATACCGCATATAGATGAGAGGTAAAAGGAACCTAATGTTAAATCACTCCGTTTCCCACATTACGCACATTTTTTTAGACTACAACTCTACCAAAATGGGGAAATTAAATTAACTACAATATAATATTATTTCCAAATAGAATCGAAAGGACATTAAACTTATAACCATCGCTTTCACAAACCAAATTTAAGTATAACCAACATACAAGTGATCTTTTTGTGCCAGAATTTTCCAAATAATTCATTAAAATATCATAAAAATATTAACATATCTAAATTTATGATAAAAGATTTGCTTTTTAAAATATAATGTTTCACCTTAAACTTCTTTATCGCGCCACGAAGATGTTTTAAAGCGTCATAAATTTGTTGATAGGAGCAACGTTTACATTTTCGGCTCAATCTCAAACATTAGGCGGTAGGTGTGAAATTTATGATTTAATAAATGTCACCATTCTTTTATGGGTGGTCTGAAATTCGGCCAAAGTCAAACAAATATAAATGTTTATGTTTTGACTGGTAATGGCCGTTGTCGCAGCTAAAGAGTATCTAAATGTAAATGTGACGGTTGTGTGTTCGATTTCTACTTGAGAGAATTAAATATTTTCATTTCTTCACTCTGGTAACAAGGAAAAGCACAGTGTTGAGTTCCGCCACTCAACACGCAATGCCTCAAGAATTTTGCGGAAAGTGGGGAACGGGGTGTCTTATCACGAGGTTCCCTCTGTCTACGCTGCTGTGTGCGGGATACAGCGTGAAGCTGATTTATTGATTTGATTTGATTTATTTATATTATTGTAAACACGACTGTTATAGGCTTAATCGCTACACGAAGTGGTGAACGCTAAGTTCCTTCTACATATCTTTGACTTTTTTGTAGCTTAAGATGTAAGGAACAAATTACTTCTATTCTGACTCACACTGTCACCCCTTTAGAACCTAAACAAGGAAAATAACATTTTATTTAATTGTCAACTCCATTGTTTTCCTCTAATCTATATCTTTTATCTATCTTTTACGATTTATATAAGTATAAAGTTACCTTGCAAAGAGGACTAGTCGTAGAATTAGCTACATAAATTGGCTGTAAACCGTTTAACTAGTAGTCGAGATTACTGCTCCCACGTTTCTGGATAATTGAGAGACTTCCTTTTTTCCAGTTTCCCGTTTTTGATATTCATCATTGGAGAGGAAATGGAGAGAATAGAGTGTTAATGCACTCCCTCCTCCGTTTTTTGACCTAATTGGAAGCATCGTGTAGTAAGTCGCGAAACTCAGCGCCGCGGTCTAGTTGAGGAATAACCACGTGGTCGCGGTCAACATCAGAATGTCAGTTAGTAGTCAATGCTACCATAGTGTTAAGTGTCTAGAATCAACATTTAATAAATATCTTAATAATATATCTACGACTGAAGCTAAAAAAAATAGTTTGCTTTTTTTATCTTTTTCATAGTGAAATATGTTAACATTAAATTAAACAAAGTTATCATATTCATATTCATATTCTGGGTAGAGTTTCGTCCTCAATCCTAATTTAGTTCTTTTTTGTTAAACATGTATTTTCTATAGAATTAATTAAAATTAATTTTAATAAGAACAAAAATTTAATATTTTAATTGTGAAGAATTTAGATAAAATCAAAAATAGTTAATGGCCACCCTAGCTATAAAGGTAACTGTGCATCGACTTTCATTAATTCAGTGGACATCGTTAACACGTTAATAGTGTTCTAGCGTGAACAAAACACCTAATTCAATGTTGTTTACGTTTTAAGCCTTTGAACTTTATATTTCTTGTGGAAATCCTGTAATCATGTAAATTTGCTATAAATGCTAATTAATTATTATTACATTATTATACTGAGTTGCCGCTTTGATTGAAGATATGAAGAATATTATAAGTATTATGTTAGTTTTATTTATTGTTTGATATAAAAAAAAATCTACTTGGGTGAATGAATTTCTTCGTTCTGGTAAAAAGACAAAGCGCAGTTCCACCACTTAATAAGCAATGTTTTGAAAGTGGAGAATGGGGTGTCTCAACACTTGTAACTATTAATTAAAGTGGTATAACTTTTTTATTTATAATCCGATTAAAGTAAAGCAAACACTTAAAATTAAGAGGAACTTGCCAAAATATAACCTTAAAAGGACAAGGCTGCTTTTTAATATTTTGATTACTTCTAAATATGTTATATACAATTTGAACTCCACACGATAGCATTTAAGCTTAAATATAATGTAATTGTCATTGTTTCGCCAACTGGCGTTTCTCCAGGACACCATAAATAAACCACGATATGTAAGTTGAATTCTTTTGAACACTCAACTAAGCGGTCCGGACAGAACTGAAAAATATACCTGACACGAGTTGAGAGTGAGAAATATGTGCTTTCCAAGTAAATTAGTGGTTGGGTTAGCGTGAGTTTGACTTTGGAGCTTTTTGTGAAAACAAAAAAGTAGCATGTCTTTATTCTATTCTATAGTATGAGCAAACTGAATGCGGGAATGAAAAAAATGATATTTTTATTGCCTCAGTCTGGTAACGAGGCAAAACGCAGCGTTGAGTTCTGCCACTCAGCTCACAATGCCTCAGAATTCGGTGGAAAGTGGGAAAAGGAAGTGGTTTAATGGGAATGGAGTATCTTAATGATGCATTCTCATGTTCTCTCTCCCTTGCCTGCTATATGCGGGATACAAAGCGTAGCAAAAAAGTGATTAAATAAGTTTAAAGAGAAAGTAATGAGTGATATCACCAGGCGATACCGCCCGTATTCGAGAATGATCAATTTCGACGTCTTAATTATCTAGGCACGTTTCCTTTGTGACATACAGACAAATTGTTCAATGCAGTTCAAATATTGCGAGTATATGCTTATATAAGAATTAAAATCATACAAAAAATAAGATAATATTTGGCAAATGTAAATAACAAAGAATTTCACAATACAATTATGAAATAAATTATTTTTGTTTTTTATTAGCTTCATGCTGAATCTCGCAGAGGGAACCTAGAGTTTGGAATTTGAAAAATCCATTCCACATTTTCCTCCCAGATATTACCTGTTGATTGGTGGAACTCAATTCCAGGTTTTAATTTCTTACCAGAGCGAGGAAGTAAAAATAATTCATCCCCCGTATCACAATCAAACCTATAACCGTCGTGTTTACAATCACACTCTACGAACATGCGCCACTATGCCCTAAAATGTAATTTTTTTATAGTCTTCTTTTGTACTTTTTCAAATATTACTAATTTACAAAAATCTAAATTTAATTAGGTAGTGTTTATATTTTACTAAAAAAAGAAAATAACTAAAAGTTCGCATCGCGTCGTCTGTCTGTACATCAATTTCTCATTATTGATACGGAATGACAATTATTAGGGGTTGACAGAGCTACGGCTTCGTTGCGCGATAACAATGTCACTTTACTTATTTCTTTGATAAAATACTCAACCTTATCTATATAGCGTGTCAATGATTAAAAACTAATAATATTATTAACGCTAGTGAATGAGATAAAAATTCGTAAAAAATAAAAATAATAATTTTCAACTATTTTGGTGAAAAGCAAAGTAATAATAGACAAAGAGAGCGAATCTACAGTTTTTAATGACAGTTTCAGCGGGCATTGGGAACCAGGGAACCTAACTATATGCCAATTTTTCAACATATTGCATTGAGTGGCGGCACTAAACACCGTTCTCGAAAATTGAGAAACATAATGTCTTAACACTAGGTTCCTTCTGAATACCACGTTATATGCAGACCGCACCTTTGAGTAGAGAAAATGTTCAATTACGCTAATATACTGTCAAGTCTACATTTTATTTAAATATTTAGACTCAATCTGAGGAGGTCTGGAAGCTTTTTTGTTATTTTACAGGCGAGACGAATCGAACGTAGTAGTTCAATGAATCGCTCCTTACTTTTCTATCTATGTATGTACAGACGTAACAAGTGTCAAAGACTTAACACAAGGTTCCCATGTTCCCTACCCTGCTATGTATGGGACAGCTAAAGATATATTATATTTTTAAATTGAAAAGACAATAGATTTAACAAACGGCTAGCTATCTAATTTGAGTCCAATAAACTATCCAATACATCAGATAATACAAGAAAGTGTTGCTTGATTGACAAGGGATCTCCCCCTCTTCCCCGGGGGGGGCGTCTGCCTCTTATTTGATTGCGACACGAGAATTTCATATTACTTTCTTTATCCGTTTTAGTTTGAAATGTCTTATGTCTATGTTCAATTTTCAATGTTTTGGAGTATTTTTCATGCCTTTATGATTTTTCTATATCTATTAATATTGTAAGATTAGAGTTTGTTTTGTTGAACGCGCTAATTTCAGGAAGTACTGGTTTGAATCTGAAAACACTCTTAATTTTTATGTTTTTAAATTATATTTTTTTAGAATGGCGTAACCCAACACTGCGTTTTGTCTCACCAACAGGGAAAAGGCAAACAATTTTACAAGCAATAAAATATTACAAGCTTTTATTCAACTTGCCGTGTTAGTTAGTTTGTTCTGTACTCGTAGGTGAAATCTTGCAAGCTCAATTACCTACTTTCCAGTGTCCGATTGAGATGAAATTAGGATTACGACTTCAGTTCTGATGACAATGAAATTACATATAAAAAATATTGTTGTTAATACAAAATGGCCACTTCTTATATAAATATTAAATTAAAGGGCTTGATGTGTATATAATACAATTAATAAAAAACCTTGAAAAAATCTAGAAAGTGTTTATTTTAAAAGGTTTTTTTTTAATAATATTTAATTTTTAAAAGGATTTGTTTACGTTTACGTCATCATGCTTGGCAAGTGTCTATTATCATCGCAATAGATAAGTCTCAAATAACAAAATACGCCACAATATAGGTGTTATGTTTCCCACAAGAATGCAAAAAAACTAAGCGTGTTGTTTATATTACATTACATAAGAGTATTAAACATAAACTTCTTTACGTTGTATACCGTACATAGCAAGGAACCTGTGAATCTAGTGTTAAAACACTCTCTTCCCATAAAGACACTTCGGTTCACTATTTTCAGCTGCATTCTAAATTATTGCCTAAATTATTGCAAATAATATACAATATACATTTTTTTTTCTTTTGTCTTTGCACATCTACATTTTTATTCCCCTTATTGTAAATCGAACCCACATTTGAAATCATTCCAAGATAGTACATAAATATTTTCTTTGTCGCAGTGTTTATACCTGTTTTCTTAAAGGCCCATTTCGATGATAAAGGAATTAAAAAAAAACTCTACAATTTCGCGTAACTCCCTTGAGATATCCATTAGGAAATTACGTATGAAATTATTGAACAATCTTGAGGGAATATATCGGTCACAATAAATTGAGGTAATAATCTTGTCATTATATTATTGGCTATTTCCCCATCCTGATTAGAGATATGCGGTGTTAAGTTCCGCCACTCAACACGTTGTATGAAAAATTGTAAATGTAGCGGGAAATGAATAGCAGAGTGCCTTGACACTATATTCTCTCTTATCCATGATTCATTATGATTATAAAATGTTATAAGTATAAATAAGTTTTCCTCTGGGAGAATGATTATATTTATTATTTTTATAGACAGCGGCGGTAGTTTCCGCGCCACCTAATACTCTATGTCTCGAAACCTGGGCGGAAACTGAGAAACGGAATGTCTTAACACTTGGTTTCTTCGACCTACCCTGCCATGTACGAAAAAAATCGTTATACTGAAAGATAAATTTTGGTTGCTTTACCAAACTTTTCTTAAAACTATATTTCACTACAATAACTTATAGAAGTGACTTTTCATCTCACATACATACTCGTACTTTAAAACAATATATTTTACTTTATAACTGCACTTAGACATTATTCATCATAATACGACGTACATAAAGTGAATAAGTAAAGAAAAAGAGCGTCTAGACCACGCGACGAAATATTTTATGAAAGAATTT
>HE671512.1:6570-17145 GCA_000313835.2 Heliconius melpomene melpomene
CCAAAATCTATGTAGTATATGAATAAAACAATTGAATAAATAAATCAAAAAACCCGACTACAAAGAGAACTATGCACTTTGTCTTGTTACCTTGTGGAGGAAATGAAAATAACTCATTCCCCCTAGGGGGAGTTGAACCCTTAAACGTAACGTTCACAATTATAAGCTGCTCTACCACGCCACGATAGCCTGGACGATCATAAAAATAAACATCATTTTCTTTTAATAGCATATGTTTTTTTATAAGTGTTAAAACAACTTAAGTCAGATTGCATACACTATCTAAAATGAACTTTATCATAAATAGTTGTAAAAGACTCTCGAGGAGGAGCCATTGAAAAATAATCCTCTTTCCAGTTCAAAGTAGGTTCAAAGAGGAAATTACGTGACATAATTAGTTTGGACGACCTCGCTGAAAAACTGTCTGGTATAGCAAAGAAGTACTCTCGTATAGTATAGAAGTTGATTATTATCAGACAGTAACGTAAAGGCAAACATTTCGCATTGAATTTTGTTTTTTTAGGATAGATAGGGGGAACCTAGAGTTAAGACACTCGGTTCTCCATTAAGACACTTCCGTTCCACGCTTTCCTCCGAATTCTTGAGATATTGGGTGATTTGAGTGGCGCAAATCAACGCAGCGCATTGCCTCATCACCAAAGCGAGGAAAAGAAAATATTAAATATTTCATTCCCCGCGCTGGCATCTAACCTACAATTACCCCGTCTATAGTCACACGTTTCCGCCACTGCACCACGACGGCTTTATCAATATTGTATTTATAAAATAGATTTTATCTTCAAAACCAATCAAAGAAGGATGCACCAGGATGCACCTGGGTATTTTATATTTTAAAGACATGTTGTGAACGTAAAAGAGAACATTTTAAAGATGATTTCCGCAAGCTACGCCGCAAGTAAAGGAGATACGTTCTCTAGAGGATGCTTTTATTCCTAAGTTATCCTTAACTAGCGAAATGTTTAAGAAATCCTTTTAGAGAAACATTTAAAATAATAAAATTTAACAAGTTGTCTTCACGTTGCAGTGTGGCAATATATTATAGCAGTACTTGGTGTTAAGTTACTTCGTCTCTCACATTTCGCGAGAATCGAGATACTGCATTGACTGGACGAAATAATTGTTATTTTATTAATGCCATACATACTATATGGCGCATATAGCAAGGTGGCTAGAGGGAACCAGGGAACCTTATGCTAAGACACTTCGTAAGTTCTACGGCACTGTTTGCCACCTTCCTACGTTCTGCCACAGGGTCTGCCTTCCTGCTCAACCGAATTTAGCTAACACCGGTAAACAGATTAATGATAAGGATTTTAAGATGTCAAATGATCCCTATCCAAATATTAATAATTATCTTAGGATCATTAGGATCCTCAAAAAAGAGTATAGAAAAAGAAATATTTTACAGTATGCAGTCTGTTGTTATTTGTTTACGAAGCGCACAATGCATTTAGTGCAGTTAAATGCTAATTCTGAGTCGAACAGTTAAACAAAAGTTTATTATATTTAGCTTCCTCCAGCGATCCCTTCGCAAATAGTTCTTGGCGTTGGTTCGTGGCTTGTGTGTGTGTATCATACTGACGTTACTGAGAATGTTACCAAAATACTATGTGAACTAATTACTGAATGTTTACTTTGTTAAAGTTCAGTATTGCTAGCCGATTCATTATAAGTCTGGGGCAAAGTCGCGGCGCAGATGCAGGATGGGATTGTAAACGCGACGGTTGTGAATACGATTCCCACTCGGGGTAATGAAATATTGAATATTTTCGTTTTATCGATTTGGTAACGAGACAAAACGCAGCGTTTAGTTCCGCCACTCAACACGCAATGCCTACTGAATTCGACGGAAAGTGAGGAACGGATGTGTTTTAAGAACGGAGTATTTTAACACTAGGTTCCCAAGTTCCCTCTGCCTATTCAACTAAGTGTGGGATACAGCGTAAAACTAAAAAAACAAAAAAGATTTTCTTTTAAGTTGATATTGTTGATGGTAAATAAAAAAATAATTAAACTTTTTCTAAGTTTAAAAATAAAAAAATCGATAGGATATTAAAAAAGTAAAAAATATAAGTCTTCATTAGTTTCATGGCTATTTAAATATTAGCTTCTATTAGATAGCGTCGTCTCTATAAACTTTTCAATTGGTTGTGCAGAGTAATGAAAATAAATCTTAAGAAATTTGAAGAACATCGTGGTGCAGGAGCACAAGTGTGCGACTGTAAACCCACAGGTTGTGGGTTCGATAACTACCTATTGGAGAAAATGAAATACTTAATATATTTATTTGTTCATTTGCTCATTTCTTTTTTGCTTAACGCTGTATGCCACACAAACAGGGTAAGCAGAGGGAACCTGGGAACCTAGTTTTAGGACGTCCTTTCCGCCAAATTCTGGAGGAATTGTGTTAAAGGCGGAACTCAACGCCGCGCTCTGCCACATTGCCAAAGCGAGGAAACAAAATGTGTTTAAAATCGCACGCTTGTGGGACTAGTCGCACCAGTAGTATCTAGTCTCAATGCTATTTATACAAATCAATGAAGCGGAAGCACTCTGTTTATTCCGTTAGATGCGGAAAATGCGTTAAAATAACTAAAAAACCTCTTTCTACTTTTTCCAACGTAGCGGATAGGCGTAACTAAACGTCTAGGTTGGTATTGTTACTAAATAAACGAAAAAAAGATTCCTCCGAATGAGAATCGAACCCACAATCACGGTAGCCTTGTAAATTTTATTATTAATTCCACTACACTAACTGTATACTAACCAGCTTTCCTGTTTTATAAAGTTTGCCCATAACATATTTAGCGTTTGAGCTTTAAATGTCAGCTTTTAGGGTTCGCAGGTACAACTTTGTTACGGACTATCTACTAAACTAAGTACTCGGTGTATGAAAATTGGAACTTCTACTATTAGCATATGTTTTATTTCATGTAGAGCGTGGATAGTGAATTTTGCTATTTGAATAGAATAGTTTTCATAGTTTCTATTTATTGGGGATTTCCTTATTGTGAGCGTCGTGGTGCAGGTCGTAAGTTCGATTTCGATTTTGGGCAGGTACTCTTTTTTTAGGTTAGCGCTATGCCCCGTATTGTACATCGCAGGGTACGCAGAGGGAAACCTAGTGTTAAGACACTCCGTTCCCATTAAGACATTTCCGTTCCTCACTTTCGGCTGAATTCTGGAGACATTGCGTGTTGTATTCTGGTGGAAATACCATAGCAAGGAAATTAAAGTTTTAAATATTTCATTTTCTTCAGTGAGATTTAAAACCGAATCCATGACACTGTGTATTACACATGTGACATAAATAATTTTTAATTGTTTGTATATTGTTACGGAAGCAAAGCCGCGAGTAGGAGCCAGTGTACGTATTAAATGATCGCATTCTATTACGAATATGGTCGAGCTTTAATAGGAATAGTTCGTGACCTAACTAGGTCATATGAGATCGTGTCAGAATGTTCCTTAATTTAAATCTAGCTAGTTTCATTTCTTTTTTGGGATGAATTTTAAATATGGAAACTGCTTGTTTCGCTTTTTTTTTGCTTCAACTTCGCCTTTCCATCATAACAGAGGGAACGGTTGTGGGATCGATCATTACAAAAACTAGTTTAAAACGCGTATTTTAACAGTGTAAAAGTAATCAAAATTAATTCTGTACTTCCGAGTCTAAAATCTATACATTTGCGGTTAAATCCTAAAAAATAAGCCTTAAAAGGGGGAAAAATGTTGTATTAAAGCCGCTAGTTCAAGAGAGGACCTGAATTTCAGAAAAAGCTTGAGATCACCAATTTCCGCTTGCCCAATTTATTTAACGCCAAATTGGTATTACGATTTAAGTGAATCAAACCCACTAATATCGCATGTTGAGTCCCACTGTGCCACAGCGACCTCGTAAATAATAATAGCAAGCAATGTTTTTAAGGTTTCATTTGGAAAGACTCAAAGAATCAATACATAATATTATCTCGTAATTGAATACGTTGTTATTATATCAACAAACGATTTCTTTTGAATATACTTTTACACAATGTTTACTCGTTACATCTTTATTTTAATAGAGAATTGAATATAATTTTTATATAATTATAATTATGTTACTTATTTTTTAGCTTTACGCTGAAACACGCATATAGCATGTAGAGGGAACCAGAGAAACTAGTGTTACGAGACTCTATTTTCAACTTTCCGTATACATCAAATAAATTCAATAATCCACAACTCTTTGTTTAAAACAGCCTTAGCATGCAAATTATTTTTGCAAAGTTATGACAAGTATCATCTTTTAAAAACTTTGAGAAAGATCCGAATTATTAAAATAAGTTTGGAAGGAAATGCGACTAAAAGTTTGCTTAGTCTCTCTTAGCTATTTTATTAAAAAAGAAAGTATTTTATCTATCTTGTTTAAAAACTAAAGTAAAGAGTGGAGTTCAGATAGTGGAGTCGATCGTTAAATATATAGTTATAGAAAACAAATGTAAGGATTATTTTGTTTTGTTACCACAGAGAAGAAATGAAAATATTTCAGTGAGACGTCACTGCGCCTCGACAGTCTCACACATAGCAGGGCAGAGAGAGCCTGAGAACCTAGTGTTCAGACACTCCGTTCCACATTAAGACGTCACCAACTTTCTGCCAAATAGTAGCGTAACTAAACTTACTTTGTCCTGCTTTGCCTGCAAAATAAAATTTAATTCCCCCGAATGGAAATCGAACCACCGTACGAGTACGCCCCTGCGCCATAACGACCTCAAATATATAAATCATATTGAAATTCTCTACCAACACTCACCTAAACAAACTTTAAAAATAACTACTAAACTCATTTTGATAAAAATATTGTTTTACCATTAGAGAGACGGTAATTCAAGATTGTGAGCCATCAATAAAGAGGATCTATTAAAGTACACTTTACGATTGAAGTGTCTCGACAGCGTCTGGATATGATATAAAGTATAATGGTTTATTCGTTTTACTTATTTATTTTATGTCTTAGATATTATATTAGAGGTGGTCGTGGGGTTGTGGAACAGTGTGGAATTGGAAATGGGATGGTTGTGGATTCAATTCCCAAAAGAAATAAGTTTTTTCATTTCTTCGCTCTGATTAGATGACAAAGCGCAGCGTACTTAATCTCACTTCTTTGAGGCCAACTTTGTGGGCATAAGTGTGCTTTTAACTGTCCGGTACCCACTCGAGGGAATAAATAAGACATTTAATATTTTTATTTCTTTGCTCTGGTGTCGAGGTAAAGCGTGGTTGAGTTCAGACACTCAACTCGCAATGGCCAGTCAGAATTCGGTGGAAAATTGGGAACGGAGAGTCTTAACAAGATTCTCTCTCCCTACCTGATGCGTGCGAGATACAGCATGAAAATATAAAGCAGATGACAGTAATGAGAACTAATTGTTATGACGTCTATTCCACTACATCATAATGGCCTTACATAACAAACTATATATTAATAGACACCTAACAATATTTATACTTCTCTTAACACTTTGTATGAACTCAGGTGTAGAGTCGTAAATATCACAATCTTGAATAAGCAATTCGTATTCGACTTTGAAAGTATGTAGCTGTAATAAACAACATTTTCTGTTTGAGATCGTGACCTGAATTAAATAAATTTCTGCTCCATACTATTAAATATATAATATTATTTATATGGATATTACATTTCTTGCATGTTTGTCAATCTATTCCTCTGAAACGGCTGTATTGATTTGGATGAAATTCTGTTCGTATATTTCATTCAGTTTTCGGATCACTTAAAAACTTTGTTGGTGGCGTTGAAGTTGGTGGGAATAAAGCACTGAATACCTACATATAATAATTGAAAATCAGAAACATCTCATGTAAAATTCTAAAAAACAAGCTAAGCTATAAAAATATGGATAATATAGGCATTTCGGAATTGAATTCGCAAAAATAGCATATTTATTATTTATTATGATGCTTTTTTTGACCTTTTGGCTTACCATAGGGCGTAGAGACATAAACAACACAGTGCTTAGACCCTGTTCCCCACTTTTTTGTTAACACTGGATTCTTTCTTTATTATTATTACCCTGCTATATGCACGATAATCGTTAAATACTCTGAAACAACTCTGTTATTTTAATTGAAAATAAACAAGCCATATGGAAATGGTAGTCCATATTTATTTTTGAATATTGAAAACATATTCATTTAACTTATTGTTTGGGCTTGTATTGATATGTCGCTTAAAAATACTTACGTTTTCAATTTTATTAATTAAGAAGTCCTAGCCCTTGAAAGCGAAAAAGTATTTTTTACATAATAATTTTTAAACCTGTTACTCATCATTGCAGAGCATGGCTTTGGATTCCACAACACGCAATACCTCCAAAATTTATCGGAAAATGGAGTATAGAGTGTTTTAACACTAGGTTCCCGTATTTCCCATGCCTATCCTGCTATAAGCGGGGCGAAACGTGAAGCTACTCTTAATAATAAAATTTATGCAACTATACCCATTTTTGCTCTTTGAACTTTCTCCTTGAGTTTTATATACTTTTATTGCTTTATCTTATTCAATCTCGTTTAATCATTTGCTAAGCTTTTTATAATGCCTTTAAAAAGCTTGATATCTGTTGAAAAGCACCTGTCTTTTTCATAATTCAATGGAACGTTAAATCTTTGTTATAGCCTAGTAGTTAAAATTGTAATATTAAAATGATAGTTGAGAGCAGTCGTGGCGAAGGGGCATTAGCTTGCGACTGTAAACGCCATAGCACAACCGAGGCAAAGCGAAGTGTTCAAATTTGGCTTCTCAACACGCAATTTCTCCAGAATTAAGCCGAAAATGGCAAATGGAAGAAAAAGATCTGGGAAATGGAGAAGAATGGGAAATTGAGAAGAATGGAAAGAATCTTAGTGGGAACAGAGTGTCTTAACATCAAGGTTCCCAGGTTCCCTCTACCTAATCTACTATGTGTGGACTCCATCCATCAGCCTTTCAACGTCCACTGTTGGACATAGGCCTCCCCTAATTCTCGCCACTCCGTCCAGTCCTGCGCCCTTTGAATCCAGCGGATTCCCGCTGTCTTTTTAAGGTCGTCGTTTCACCTGGTTGGAGGGCGACGATGTGTGGACTACGATACGATATTTTTTTTTCGTATCGAATCCACGACTATCGCTTTTCATGTCTTCAAGCCACACTTTCTCGACGACAGTGAAATATTTAAATTAAACATGGGTAAGTAAATGTGTTTTAGAATTATTATAACAATTTATCATTCCGTCCGTCTGTCCCGATAGTAGCGTTAAGACGTATGTAATTAATCTTTCTCAAATTGGTGGGTGAAGCATTTTAGCGTAAGGGTAAGAACGGCACATTATTTTGTAGGAACGTTGAAATTTACTTATAAATTCCCACTAGGTAGGTGCCTTAAATACACTCGATCTAGTAAGAAGATAAAACACAACAAATCTCCTCGGCCTAGTAAGAAGGCAAAGCACGGCGTTGAGTACCGCCCTTAGCACGCGTTATCTGAAAAATTCAGCGAAATTAACGAAGTGAAAATAACGGAGTTGAGGCCAGTTACGACGTAGACAAGCGTGTGTCTGTTAACACGACAGGCTGTGGCTTCGATTCCTACTCGAGGCAATGAAATAATTAATATTTTTACTTCCTCGCTCTAGTACGCAATGCCTCCAGAATTCGGATCGAAAATGGGGAATGGAGTGTCTTAACACTTGGTTCCCTCTATCTACCCTGCTTTGTCTATCAACAGAATAGCACCAAAAACAATAGTGCCACCCCACAAATATAATTTGAGAGTGAAGTTTGAAATATTCAGCTATTATATTAATATCGGGCTATTATTTCAACTAAAATTATTCTATATAACATTGGAGACGGTTCCTGAAGTGGTTTTCAGCGTCTGACAGACGAATAGTCTAAAATTGTTAAAGGGTTGGAAATGGGTCGAGTGGGATACTTGAATGAATTTTAGAAAATAATTTTAAAGACAGGAAGCAATTTGCTTTGTGTGCTTAGGACTAGACATAAATTTAATCTTGGGTTATGATAGTCAACAGAATTAAGTATATCTAGTGACATTTTACATAAGTAACTTTGCGGTTTACTTAACTCAACGCTAGGCTTTATCTTACCAGAAAGGGAAAACGAATTCCCCTTAAATCATTGCACAGAGATACAAGCCCGTGACTGTTGATAAGACGGTTGTGAGTTCGATTCCCACTCGAGGAAGTGAAATATTTCATATTTTCATTTCCTTACTCTGGTGACGTGGCATATCGTGACGTTGAGTACCGTCCTTCAACACACAATGCCTCCAGAATTTGATCTGAATATCAATACCACTAGGTTCACAGTATTCCTCTACCTACTCTGCTATTTGCGAGATACATTCTCGTAAAAAGATTCCTTTACAGATATATTTTATCCTCGTTTTACTATTCTCAAACGAAGGAGACACCAATATCCTTAAACTTTATACCCTATAAAACGGAACGGATGAGAAAGGAACCTAGCATAATCGAAATAACTCATCCAATTGTCCCAATGTCTGATTGAATTGTTTCTTTAGACTTTATTAAGTGAGAATTTCTGGCAAATTTTATAGAAAATATCTTATTACGTTGTCGACTAATGGATTGAGGAAGGCTATCTTATAGGTATATAGACCTAAGTTGAAGAGTTGTTTGAATAATGCAGATAATATATTTTTTCTTTCTTTTCAGCTTTACTCTGTATCCCGCATACAGCAGGGTATACCAGTCATACATTTTTCAGAAACATGAGTTACAATACAAAAAAGAATGATTAAATTTTATTAACAATTGGCTGAGTAATCGTGTAACATACACACGATAAGAAACATACTGTCAAATTAAACCTTGTCTATTTGAAGTCGGTCAAAATTCTGTACTATTCACACAATCGATTTTACGATATTCTGTACAGTATAGTTCGAATTGGCCTAACAACCCAATTTCCTCCAGCCTTTATTAAGAATTCAGATGTTGCGGGCTGGAACTACTAAATAAAATACTGTATGCACTAAAAGACATCATGGTGCAGTGGGAAAGTGCTTAAATATAGCGATGGTTCTGGGTTCATTCACGAAGTCATTGTTGTCAGTTTCACGTCAATGGCAGGGTGAGTAAAAACTTAAACATGGGAACCGTTCTCCTCTTTTCTCCAAATTCTGGAGACATTACTTGTTGAGTGGAGGAACTCAACACCACATCATATCACATGACTACTCTTCAACATTGAAATACACTTTAGTACACTGTAAAGGTTCCCGAGTTAAGTGTTTTCATCAAACAAACTCTCCCTCACGCCACACCTCGTCTAAACTATAAAATTATACAAACATAATATATCTACTTATAAGGGACAAACGGACATTGTACAGATCTTTCCAATATATATTTCCTATATACATATTACATATGAACAAGTAATAGCATCACGTAGCACATTGAACATATTGACATATCGAAACTAAAACTAGAAAATATTGGAAAGTGGTAAACAAATTGTTATGATTTGAGCATTTTTGTTTGTATTTGATAGATTCTAGACGTACGTGTCCGATTTTATTAATATTTCCGCAGTTTTATTATTGTAGTGATTATTTAACTAGTGTTCAGCGGTGTTTAGTTCCGCCACTAAACAAACAATGTCTTGAAAATTTATTATTATTAGGTTCCCTCTGGCTTCCTGCTACATGCAGGATAAAGCATAATGCTTTTTATTATTAGTAAGCCTTGGTAAGAAGAGTCGACAAGTTGGTTCCATGATACCCTGTCTTCAGCTTGCCTTAAAACGTCAGTTATGAGGAATCCATTAATCTCTTCCAAGGCGTCAGAACCAGAACGTTTATAGCATATGAGTTAATTCTAAGATACCTAAAGTTAGAATTACTTCGGGTACTTAGCATGTGTCATAGAAAACCTGAGCGTTGTTCCTAAGATTACCTCTAATATTACTAGCTTTTACTAGCGGTTTCATCAACGTGGTCAAATGGAAATAGTAACTAATTCCATCTTATTAGTCCGTTTGTCTAGAAATGCTATATATTCATATATCTTAAACATCATGTTAAGAGTTTTGAATTAACCCAGTCAGACAGTCATTTAAATCAAATAGATAGATTGCCTCATTGTCTTTTGTTCAACTTGTATCTCGCACATAGCAGAGTAACCACAGGGAACCTGGAAATTCATTTCATCACAATATTATTCTTATGTAATAAGTTGCAGAAGTTCTAGTCTAAAAAATATTTAAAAAAAAAATATTTTTTTTTTTTTTAAAAATACCAAAATTCGGCGGAAAGTAGTAAACGGAGTGTCTTAGCACTAAGCTTCCTATGCCTAGCTTGCTTCAAGCAGGATAAAGCATGAAACTAGAAAAAACATCATACAATAAGTAGACATATTTTTAATAATATATGAACGTTGATAATGTTTACACACTTAAGTTATTGGTCGTTAAGAGGGTAATATTGGAACTTTTACATAAAAATATCGATATAGAGCACTTAAGCGTGG
>HE671512.1:17245-29825 GCA_000313835.2 Heliconius melpomene melpomene
CCTCTTTTTCTCCCAAAATTCTGGAGACATTACTTGTTGAGTGGAGGAACTCAACACCACATCATATCACATGACTACTCTTCAACATTGAAATACACTTTAGTACACTGTAAAGGTTCCCGAGATAAGTGTTTTCATCAAACAAACTCTCCCTCACGCCACACCTCGTTTAAACTATAAAATTATACAAACATAATATATCTACTTATAAGGGACAGACGGACATTGTATAGATCTTTCCAATATATATTTCCTATATACATATTACATATGAACAAGTAATAGCATCACGTAGCACATTGAACATATTGACATATCGAAACAAAAACTAGAAAATATTGGAAAATGGTAAACAAATTGTTATGATTTTAGCATTTTTGTTTGCATTTGTATTTGTATTTGATAGATTCTAGAAGCATTTCACTGTTTTGTCCGATTTTATTAATTTTTCCTCAGTTTCTTTATTGTAGTAATTATTTAAGTAGTGTTCAGCACACTAAACAAACAATGTCTCGAAAATTGGGCGCTGATTACAAAACGGAAAGTCTTTTCAATAGGTTTCCTCTGGTTTTCTGCTACACGCAGGATAAAGCATAATGCTATTAATAAGCCTAGGTAAGAAGAGTCGACAAGTTGCTTCCATGATACCCTGTCTTCAGCTTGCCTTAAAACGTCAGTTATGAGGAATCCATTAATCTCTTCCAAGGCGTCAGAACCAGCGTTTATAGCATATGAGTTAATTCTATAGATCTAACCTAAGATACCTAAAGTTAGAATTACTTCGGGTACTTAGAATGTGTCATAGAAAACCTGAGCTTTGTTCCTAAGATTACCTCATCCAACCAAACAGACTCTGTTTTATAATATTACTAGCTTTTACTAGCGCTTTCATCAACGTGGTCAAATGAAATAGTAACTAATTCCATCTGATTAGTCCGTTGTCTAGAAATGCTATATATTCATATATCTTAATCATCATGTTAATGCCTCATTGTCTTTTTTTTCAGCTTCAACCTGTATCCCACACACAACAGAGTAACCAAAGGGAAACTGTTAATTAATGCTTATGTCTTAGGTTCATATAGTTGCAATAAATAAAAAACTAAATTTCGAATTTCTTTTTTTAAAAATACCAGAATTCGGAGGAAAGTCATGAACGGAGTGTTTTAGCACTAAGCTTCCTATGCCTAGCTTGCTTCAAGCAGGATAAAGCATGAAACTAGAAAAAACATCATACAATAAGTAGACATATTTTTAATAATATATGAAGGTTGATAATGTTTACACACTTAAGTTATTGGTCGTTAAGAGGGTAATATTGGAACTTTTACATAAAAATATCGATATAGAGCACTTAAGCGTGGAATGTATATTTTATGTAAACTAGGTGGGTTGAGATTCAAATTTTATTATGTAAATTTGTGAATGTAAAGTATTTTGTGAACATAATTAAATTAAAGAAAAAACAAAAAAATGATAGCGAAAGGAAAAAAGGTGCTGAATGCTCTTAATTATACCATCAGTTAAATATATCATAAAATTGGTACTGTGATAAAAACTTTAGCTTCACGCTATATCTCACACATAGCAGGGTGGGCAGAGGGCACCTTGGAACCTAGTATTGAGAGGCCATATTTTTGTTTTTGACGCCGTTAATTCTCTAGGCATTGAGTATTTAGTGGTGGTTGAATAAGTCAACCGCGCGCTTTATCTCGTTAAAGCGAAAATAATATATATTTCATTGTCTCGAGTGGGAATCGAACACACAGCCATTGCGCTTATAGACGCGAGCGCGGCAACAGGGGCGGTACATTTTTTTTAAATAAAATTTTTCAATATACAATCTGCATTAAGAATATAATTTCATATTACTTTGTACCCTTATAACGTACTTTTATTATTTTTATCTCATCCACCACATGAACGTAATATGACGAGGTTTTAAATTTAAATTTAAAATTACTTTCTTTATGAAAGATAAGCAACATTTATTTAAAGCTCTGATGGAAACTAGTATTAAATTATGAAAATATATTGTTTAGATAATCAATTTTGTCTTTGTTCTCTAAATAAATTATTGATTATAGTGACAATCGTACTAACCTGGAAACCCCTAATTCCCACTAATTCTAATTTCCACCGAATTCTGGAGACAACACGAACGAATCATTACCTCTATTCAGAATCAAGCTCCTTAGCTAAATATGATAACAATCCTGTAAACTTAAAAAAAGCATCCCGTACAAAACCCTAAGTTTGTTGTAGGTTTTCATTTATTATTTTAAGACTTAAAAGCTAATGGACTATGAAAGTTACAACGTCCGAACAAAATTTTCTGTTTTCCCTCACAACAAGTGTTTAGTGGACGGAGCAATTTGCTAAAGGTCATGCTACAAAAGCTGTCGTTTTAGCTTTGACTAACAGATTGTTAGCAGAAGTTACAAGTCAGTTGAGGTGATCTAAAGGGTGCAATTTTGTTGTCGAATTTAACATGAAACTCTTCTAACATCTCCAATTTCTATTTTTTTAGGATAGAGAAGTGAAGCTCCGCAGTTCCGCTCAACACGCAATATCTCGAATATTTGGTAGTGCAGAACGGAATATCTTGACACTATCTCGTCTCCGCCTACTTTGCTATATCCGGGATGAAGCGTGATGCTTTGTATTTATTTAAGTTTATGTTTATATTAAATTATTTTGTAGACGTTTAAGGAATAGGGGAGTAAAAACTTGTCTTACCCCCAAGTGGAGATCAAAGTTTCAAATATTGCATTGACATTCTTTCTCTTGTTAGAAATAGGAGGATATGAAAATACATGAAGTATTTTCATATCCTCGTTATTCATCATCGCCATCATCAAATTAGACCGTTCGGGTCTAGTGCTAGACATAGGCCTCCCCCAGAGAGCTCCCGATGCCGTTATTCATTTGCCGGTGTGGTATCGAACCCACGACCATCGCATTTACAGTCAGACGCTACCATTACGCCACGACTACCTCCTATACAAAAAAAATCATAATCTCGAAACAGAAACTCGATTACACTTGTAAATTGTACCATAGATTGCAGAACGACAGCTAATTAATGATAGCGCTATAGAAAGAAAAGTAAAACATTGTTTCAGCGGAATGTCTATGAAACATAATTAGCGACACGCAACCCTTTGTGCCTACAAGACTGCGCTCGTACTGTTTTGTTCGATATAATGAATTTTGAGGAACGAATCAAGGTCGTTTACGCTATCATGGCGCAGTGGATAGAATGATTATTTTAGTAATCAGTTCAATCTCGATTAGAAAAATACACAATTTCTAAATTCGACTTAATTGTGCGACTATAACCGCGACGGTTGTCGGATCGTTTCTCATCAGCGATAGTAAAACATTTATTATCTTCATTTTCCCACTTTGGTTACGAGACAAAGCGCCGTGATAAGTTTCGGCACTCAATAAGCAATGCCTCGAGAATTCGGCGGAAAGTGGGGAGCCTAAGTACCTTAATACTAGATTTCAAGGTTCCCTCTGCCTAGCCTGCTATGTACGGGATACAGCGTGAAGAAAAAAACATAAATGCTAATATATTTGTTTAACCTACCCATAAATAATTCCTAAAGCCTCTTTTACAATAATTGAAAACTTTTGGTTAATCTGTACAGTAATTTTAACCTAAACTAACAAAGCTTAACACACCCTTAGTGTGTTTTAATTAGTGATGTGTGGTAATAATAGATGTAAAATATACATTTTGATCATTTCATAGAATTTACGACATACGGTAAGTTTTAATGGGTCAAATTACATAAAAGCAACTTTACGCTAAAAAAGCGTAGGCGCGGCGTTGAGTTCCACCCATCACAAGCAAAGTCTTAAGAATTCGGAATTTTAGAAAAAAAACTTACTTTTATATTTTTAGACTTACAATGTGGTTCAATTTCCGTTCGTAAGAATGAATTATTTTCATTTCTTTGCCCTGGTCAGAGCGTCATAGAGCTCCGCCAATCAATACGCACTGTCTTATTTTTGAATGCAATACGGGGAACAAAATGCCTTGACACTAAATCTTCCACTGTACAAGCTTAGCCTACATAATTAAATTCCTCTTCAGAAGTAGATCACAGGACTATTTATAGTCAGGTAAGTCACGATTGAAGAAAAAGAAAAGGAAACATTTCCCTGAACTCATTTACTTATCTCTAATTAATAATTATTTTTATCAATCTCTTCAAAATAGTATGTTCCTTCAAACACTTGCGAAAAATGATATAAAACAGTTTTATTTTTACCTTATTGAGGGTTCCGTACGAATTTTATGATTATAGGTTGTATAATTCATAAAAGTTAATAAATTAAAGTTTACAGGCATATGCATTCAATTCGTTTGAAAATACTACAAAACACAAATACAATACAGATGCAGAACTGGTTTTTTGTGATACACTTATAAATATCTAGTATTCCCATTTTTTTTTCTATATTGCTATTATAGATTTTCACTATTTGCCAAATATCATAATGATGGTAGATCATTGGGAAGTATCCTATAGGTTTTGATTAGACGACGGAGTTCATAGAATGACGTGAAAACAGCACTAACGCTCGTATTTTGTGATATTTGAAGTCAACACATTGACTTACACTTTGCCTCTAAGGGACTGTACATTTGAATATTTCTCTATATGCGTTCTGGAGAAAAATATTTTGGATAGACAGACGGATAACAAATTGATCCAATCCATTTTATTTTATTTTAAGTTACGGAACCCTAAAAAGTATAACTATTTCAAGTGCTATTAGTACTGAGCAAGCACCACACACGACCCACTGCGTCACGTTAGTATCAACAAATAATATTTGCACGAACGCTTGACGACAGTGTCGGTACTCATTGAGGGGAGTTAATGAATAATAAATATTATTAATAGCGGTCTATATTTGGGGCACAGGATTTGAGTGTGGATGCCATTCCATTCGATTCGTTGTAGGTTCGATTTTCAATCGGGGGTTGATGTCCGCCACTCAATACGAATTGTAGATTGTAAGCACGATCGTAGCAATGAAATATTTTCATTAGCCTAATTTATCTTGACTTAACTCGACATTGAGCTTAAACAAAGTACAGTGTTGAATTCCACGATTTAACAGAAGGGTAACAAAGTACTTTGAATCACTCGGTTTACAGCGCTTTACAGAAAACTCTGTGACTCGGAAGAAAAAAGGAAAATCTTTTCTAGAAATTAAAAAATATATATGAAAATTGACATCCAAACAAGAAAATTCTTTAACCGTTTTTATATTACATCATATTACTTCAGAAAATAATACAAAAAGGGGTTACCTATTGTGAAAAACTCCTAAGTATAGGATGAGAACAAACGTAAAAGTGAATTTTATGAGAAAAGTTAAATAGAGACTAACGGAAGTAACGGTGATCTTCAATAAGGAAATTACAATACTGCCTTGTTTTGAAACTTTTATATTGTGCCTGTTTTTGTTTCAAAATATTGTAGACTATTTTTTTAAGTATGACATATTTAGTGTCTAAACGCCACGAGGCAGTCGTGGCGCAGGAACAAAAATGTGTGATTACAACAATAACGATAATCGATAACGGGTTCGATTTCCTCCGAATAGGAACCCCTTCGCGTTGCTGGCTTACCTGTACCGTCGCAGAGAGAACCAGGGCACTCCGTCCTCTACTTTCCTCCGAACACTCCAAGCATTAGTTGTTGAGTGCCGGAACTAAACGCCGCGCTACATCCTTTTACCAGAGCGACTAAAATGCAAAGTTTCCAGCATAATTAATGACAGACCAACTAAAACACGATAAAGCACTTATAACGTAGCACGATAACGTCCACAATTATTAAGCAAGACTGACAAGTTAAGCGCCTAAAGCTTGAAACTAATGGACTAGAGTGCTGTTTATATTTCTATTTTTAATTTTTTTACTAGTTATCGTTCGCAACTTTGCTTGCATTCACCTAATGAATGTTAAATTGCACTACTACATTTTTACTTCGAATACTAACTGGTACTCTTTGTAGCATTCTCTTTTATGCGTTCTCTTATTATGTAACACTTTTTTTTACTGTAAAATCTCAAATGACACCTTCGCCTTCACTTCCAACACTATAATGAAAAGAAAAGGGAAGATTACTTAGAAATACTATTTTTAGCTTTTAGCTTCGCGCTGTTTTCCGCACACAGCAGGGTAAGCAGAGAGAACCTGAAAACCTGTGTTCAGTGGAGACACTTTTCACTGAATTCTGAAATCGTTGCGACCTGAATGGTCTCAATGCCGAACTTAGAGCCTCGTTACCAGAGCTGTAATATGAAAATACTAAGTATTTAATTTCCTCCAGGACAAATCGAACCCATAACTTGTCGCCTTAACAGTCCCTTAAGCTCCTGCGCCACGACCAGCCTCAAACAATACACTAATATTACAATAATCAATTTCCAAACTCCGTCCCATATTTCTTAAGCCCGTGATTTAGACATCAAAGGGTCATAAGTCCAAGAACTTCGAAAACAATTGGTAACTTCAATAACCCTTAAAATTGGTCCTTTGGATGTACAAGTTCATTCAATAAAGTTTTTCATTCAATCTTGTATAATTGTATAATTGAATTAACTTTTGTAAGAAGACAACATTAGTGGTGTTTCGTACACATAGCAGAGTAGACAGAGGGAACCTGGGAACCTAACATTAACATACTCCGTTTCCCACTTTCCGCTGAAATCTGGAGACATTTTGTGTTGAATGACGGAACTCAATATCAGGCTTTGTCTGAAGAGGCGAAGACCAAATCGATAAAATGAAAATATTCAATATCTTATTTCCTCAAGAGAGAATCGAACCCACAGCCACATTTACATTAACAATCTCAAAAGACATTCTCATATATAATTTAATAAATAATATACCTACGTATAATGAATAATATTTTCTCTATACAAATATTATCATCTCATCAAGAACATTTCTTTGTTAGTTATAGCAATTCATTTGACGTCGTAAAAATCTTTGGCGTCTCGTCCACCACCGTCCACCTATGTATAGCTCGTAATTATTATAGCATCGTTGACATTCTCTTTTACTGCTATAGGAACATAAAAGTACGTATCTAATAGTAAATATTGTGTTTATCGACGTTAAATACAATATTTTCTTTTTTTGCTTTCACACGTTTCTTTTTTATTATAGCGCAGTGGCACAAGCGTTCAACTATTAACGCGGCCTCTGTGGGTTCGATTTCCACTTTAAGCACAGCTACCAGCTAACTAATGTCAAGCACTGCTTTAAGAATTCAGTGTTTCATTCCCAGGTTTCATCTGCCTACCCTGATACCTGCGGGATATCGTGTGAAGTAAAAATGATAATCTTCTTTATTTGCACTAGCCCACTTGTTATAAGAGTTAAAGGAAGCTGTAAAAGAGAATAATTTATAGAGCACAGCAATTATTATAAATTATTGTAGTAATACAAATAGATAAATAAATATTAAAATACTTCGTTCGTCACTACCATATTTTCAAGTCATTGCATTACGAGTGGCGGAACTAAACGCTGGAAACTAAACAAATTAAATTCCCCAACCGGGAATCCAATTCACAAACGTCTCGCATCGCGTTACTTAAATGTTTACGTTCAATGATGCCTTGACGGTCTCGTTTTTTATTATTTTATAAAAGTATAATATCCATATTTCCAGCCTAATGCATTTATTTTATAACCTAGCACTAAAAGTGCTAACATTACTAACTAAAAATCGTATTTGTTAAAAGGTATTTATGGTGAAATAAAACAAAAGAATTCATTTAAAATTTTTCGTACTAATAAAATAGGTAAACTGTTAGTTAACTTAGAGATACTATATTTAAAAGGGTAATAGGTTCATAATTTACTGTTAACGCCATGGTTAGATTGTGGGTTCGATTACAACTCGAGGAAATTAATTATTTAATATTTCCATTAACTCGCTCATGATAACAAAACAAAACGCGTGTGACGTACGTACAGAGTGTGTTTACACTAATTTCCCTCTATTTAAAAATATTTCACCTAAAAGTGTGAAGGGAATAGTAATAAGTAATGCCCATGCGAAGACTATACCATTTATTATTTTTAACCTCACACAGATCCCCATCTAACTTCAGATGAAGAGAATACCTACTTTCAAAATCCGTAGACTTACGCTTTCCACCAAAATCGGAACACTGCGTTCTTATTATTATTTTTATTTATAAGTGGCGGAACTCAACGCTGTATTTTGTGGTGGCAGCGTGAGGATCGACAGCGATAACAAACTATAGACAGTTAACTATCCATATCAGTCTCCATGCGTCACGATGGCCTCATTACATTTGTGATTTAATTATTCCCCTGACCTGGTTCTACTGGACACGGTAGGATTTATTACCAATCAAAGGATATGGCAAAATTTGATAACGGAGAAAACTATCTATTACAGCCGTCGTGGTGCAATAGCACTGTTTCTGACCGTGAAAGCGACTATTTTGGGTTCGATTCCACTCAGGGAATGTTTTTTTTGTACTTAATTAGTCTGGTAGCAAGACAGAGGACTAAGGTCCGCTACTCAATATACAATTTCCCAAAAATTGGAGAAAGTGGGAGAACGCAGTGTCTTACATGGAGGTTTTAGTGTGAAGCTAAAAATTTTCAAAAGAAACATAAAACCTCACCTGACTGAAAAATACAAGTTATGTTTTTTTATTAACTAGGATGAACTTATTTAAAGTTGAATAATGCTTAACATTTCTTCAACAATCTGACAGAGATTTTAGTAATAGACCTGGTCAATGAGAGTGAGGCTCGCCTACCGAAGGTTCTGTAACAATTTCTTGATTGTAGTCTAAGGAAACGTGGCTTATAATAATTTGCAGATGTGTGTACTCGTTTTGTATGAAATGATAATAGGTAGATAATATAAGTTTAGTTTTATCCGTAATACACCTATAAATATCAATTTTTAATTTAAAAATCATTGACTTAAAAGCTAGTTTTTCTGTATTTTCTGCATTTGAATAGAAGTTAATTTGATATCCCAATGTGATCTTAAAAAAAATGGTACTGGCAAAAGGATATACAGACAAACCAACAGACAACAAAATGATCCTATGAAGGTTCCTCTTTAAGAGATACAGAATCCTAAAACGTGGGTAGATACCAAAAGTTTGTACAGAAATAGGGGATTTTTCTGAATCAACTTAATTATTCCATTCCAGAATTTCATTTGCTTCCTACAAAGATTGAGTAGCTTTGTATCTTTTAATGGTATAAATTAGGCTATTGAAACTCAGTTTGGCCTAAAAGAATTATGGTAGTGAGTTCTAAAATCATTTAGTTTTTCCGTTAGTCTATTTCCGCTAAGATACATGCGATGTCTCTAAGTAGTGTCTGTCAGACTGTGACCTTGATTCTCATTCAAGGGAAATAATTGTTTTTATTTTCTCGCTCCGGTAAGAAGACATAAAAAATGGTTAATTTTACAGCTTTTGGTTGAACACGGAGAAATAGAAGCAAAAAACGAAGATCTTCCTAGCCCTTCCCAGCTAACTATTCGCCTAAGCGGGGAACGCAATATTTTAGTACTAAGTTTTCCCTCTTATACGCGGGATACAGCGTGAAGGTAAAATTATAAGAAACTAAAAATTATTCCCGCTATAGTTATAGAACATTTTAAGTGTCGCCCTGAACGAGCTGCCTTAAGTACAGCGCTTTAAACACCCCTTGACTTTTGTCGTAAATAGAAAGAAACAATGCCTTTTAATTGTATTGTACCTATACAATTTTATTCTATATTTCTATAAAATACACTGCCTTGATATTAATTGTATTAAAATATTAATCTACTGTTTTTTAAGGAAATCGGACCAACACATAATTTTCTTAGCTGGGTACGCAGGGAGGACCCAGTGTTAAGGCAGTCAGTTCCGTAAGCCCCACTCATTTTCGAGAAATTACTTCTTGAGTATTTTTCAATTTCTTGGCGGAATTGAACGCCGCTATTTGTCATAATTATTTGTCAGCACAAAATAATGTGTCAGCACAGCAGCTACTGTAAGCGTGACGATTGCGGTTTCGATTCCCAATCGAGAGAATGAATAAAACATAAGAATTAAAGAAGTATACACTTTTTTACGTTCCCGAGTCATAATCTATATATATAAAAGGACTTGTCCTCACTGACTGAGGTAAGACGCACGCACAGCCGTAACCGCTGATGGTAGAAACGTTAAATTTGGACAAAAGTTTACTTTTGTAATCTGGACATCCACTAAGAACGGATTTTGAAAATTTTTAACCCTAAAGGGGTGAAGTGGGGGTTCAAAGTTTGTATGGAAAAAAATTAAAATCGGTATCGTTTTTTATAAAATTTTAAATTTAGATTTTTAAAAATATTTAATTGAACACGTATTTCATCGTTTTCTAGAATTCTCTCCCTAAGGTTGCAAATAAGGGGTTGAAAGTTTGTATAGGTTTTTTTTAAATCGTCACTAATTTTTATAAAATTTGAAATTCAGACTCTTAAACGTATATAATTAAACGCATGTTTCATGGTTTTCTAGAATTCACCCCCTAAGGGTGCAAATAAGGGGTTGAAAGTTTGTATGGGAAAATTCTTAAGTCGCCACCGATTTTTATAAAATTTGATATTTAGACTCTTAAAAATTTTTAATTGAACATATGTTTTATGGTTTTCTAGAATTCACCCCCTAAGGGTGCAAATAAGGGGTTGAAAGTTTGTATGGAAAAATCTTTAAATCGCCACCGATTTTTATAAAATTTGAAATTTAGACTCTTAAAAATATTTCACTGAACACATGTTTCATGGGTTATTAGACCCTTAAATACGCAAGCGAAGCTGCGCGCGTCCGCTAGTCGGATATATTATGGACAAATAGGTGAAAATAAAATTTAAAAAAATGAACAAAGTCACCAACAAAATATAGTACCTATAGCGCCATAAAATTCTCACAATTGCTCCCTTCACCACCTCGAGAGTTCCCCAAAAATCGATAGGACAAAGAAAGTATAATGTAACGTGACACATTGTCTTGTATCTTGAAATTCTGCTTACACTTACAACTAGGGATGGCCGTTGATCGATAATATTCTTTTAGACTCACGCTGTATCCCGCACATAATAGTGTAGGCCTGGGAACCTAGCGTCAAGACACTCCGTTGCCAATGAAATAGTAGTTAGTATTTTCATTTCCTCGCTCTGGTATCACTGCCTTCAGAATGCGCTAGAAAGTGGGAAAATGAAGTGTCTTGACAGGAACGGAATGACTATATATCCAGATCCCTCTGCCTACCCTATGTGCGGGATAGAGCGTGAAGCAAAAAAAATAAAATTAAATATTTATCGTATCATTCCCAACACTACTACTCTAAATTTTTGCTCTCAAGCACACACGAAGTACACAGAAATAAGTACTTTAAGAGTTTTTGCATACATTATTCAGGTACCCCTGCCTTAGGAGATTGACGAAAGCCTTTCCACCCCAACGTGTAATCTTGCGCCTCATTTTATATTCAATTGTTCGTGACTCCGATAGATGCGTCCATTTACTCGTAATTTGGGGTTAAATTTCAAAATTTTCTGACATGTCGTTTCGTATTTCGTTGTTTTGTTTTATATGATTAGAGAAATCGTTGAGGCCAACTTAAGCGTGCGAGTGTAACGCGACGGTTGTGGGTTCGATTCCCATTATGAGGTATGAAATATTTAATATTTTCATTTCCTCGCTTTGGCATCGAAGTAGAAACGCGCTTTAGTTCCGTCACTCAACACATAATGCCCCCAAAAATTCAGTGAAAAGTGGGGAGCGAAAGTATCTTAATGGAAACGGAGTGTCTTAACACTAGGTTCCCAAGTTCCCCCTGCCAACTCTGCTGTGTGCGTGATACAGTATGAATACAAACCTATAATTTACTAAAACTTCTTTCTACTACGCAACTTAAACTTCTGTTTTCAACTAGTTACTTTCGCCAAAGTAAACAGGACCATTACTTCTTAAGTATTTTGCTCGTGCGTCTGTCGAGTCTCCCCTATCTAATGTACATAGAGCTAATATATTTATTTACCAAAAAAAAGTATACATTCGAAGTATATTCAAACAAAAATGTCAGTAACATGGGCAGCGTTCACGAATATTAATAGACTAGTGGACCCGGACGCGGCTACGCCTGCTTCAACTATAAGAATATTTATTAAATATATTCATGAAATTATTTTCAATTTTCAATAGAATTAGTAAGAAAATATAAGTTTAATAATCAAAAAGAATAATAAGTAGATACACATTATTAGAAAAAAATATCTGAGTTATTGAAATGAACCAACAAAAGGATTAAAAGTAACTAAAGGATAGGTATTCTTAATATTAGAAAAAGTACCTAAAGTTTTCCGTGCGCGCGTACATTCTCGTAGATATCGACTCTATGAAATAACTAAACATTTTCTATATTAAATAGGATAATTTTAGCGGGCAATATCAAATAAAATAAGAAGAGAACCAAAGTGTAGCTTAAATTAATTATAAACAGCAA
>HE671513.1:0-13703 GCA_000313835.2 Heliconius melpomene melpomene
ATTTGTTTCTTTAGACTAGTTTCCTAAATTCACTACAATTTTCTAACATTCGAATCTAAAAAAAATAGTATCAAATATACAAAATTTAAATAAAGATATAGCCTTAGGTTTCAATATAGTTTGGCTTGAGTAGCAATCTAACCTTCAGCTACTGCGTCCTTTCAACCTAACTGTTTTTAGGGTTCCGTACCTCGAAGGGATAAAGGGCAACTCTTATATGTTGTCCATCTGTCAAGATCATTAATTTATTATCAGAACTAAAAGGCTAATGAACCATTATTTCGTATTTGCCTTCATCTCTATAGTAACTTAATATAAATAAACTTGCTTAACATGGAATGTTCACGAGAGTATTACAAAAAACACACCTTTGTTGTTTTACCAATTAGTTCATATAGGCGGGTTAATGTGAATTCTTGCTTCATTACTTACCATATGTTGTTTATGCCATGTTATTATTATTTTTAGAGTTAATATATTTATATAATATTTAAAGTAAATGTTTGAATCAAGACGAAAGTGATAGTTTGGAGGTTCGATTCCCTCTCGGGAGCATGAAGTATTTGATATTTTCATTTCCTCGTAACAGCCTTCCTGAACATGCAATGCCTGAAAAATTTAGCGGAAAATTGGGAACCGTCATCTCAAGATTGGTTGAATTTAATTTTGTCGTTTTTATTTTTATAGCATTTTTTGTTGTATAATTTATAATTCATAGTTTTTTCATTAATTTCATATTTATAATTTGTTATATAATTTATATTCGTTTTAGGATAATTATGTTACATTTATGCGTAATAGACATATCTTATGACTAAAATTCAAATACAAGTTTTTGCAACATCATCATGAGTTTGTAGTTTTATAGTTTGAGTCAACTTTTTTTTATTAGACTTTTAATTTCAGCTTCACGATGTATCTTATATGTAGGGGTAAGCAGAGGAATCGTAGTGTTAAGATACTCCGTTCCTCTTTTCCTGGTAATGGTGGAATTTAATGCGCCCCCCTTTGTCTTGTTACCAGAACGATGTAATAAAAAATAATCATTTCCGCGAGTGGAAACCGAACTCACAAACGTCGCGTTTTCGTTCAGACGCTGTGCCTTTGCGCCACAACTTATTATGCATGCGTTTAAATCAAATTAATTAATTGTATGTATATTGCACTTATAGTATGTAGGTATATAATTAAAAACTTACTATTGTTAATCTGTTCTTAACCAGAGTAGGGAAAATTTTTATTGCAATATACAATTAAATATTACTGAGATTAGTCTTGGCGCAGGGACAATATTATATTCTTACTATCCTGCAACATGCGAGATGCAGCGTGAAGCTGAAAAAATCTATTAAATATTAACATTTGATCAATTAATTGTTCGGAGATCACTTTAAATTATCAATTAATTGTTGATTGAAGTGTAACAATTCATTTAAGTACAGGGTATGATCGATTGTTAATATTTTTTTATTAATTACAATTAAAATTTACCCAATGGTTATTTGTATTTACAGCGCCACTGGCGTTGAATGAAATTGCTTTGTTAAACGTAACCTATTACAGCCGCCAAGACGGAAATTGCCATGACTTATAATAGTTAACTCTGTGACGTTAACTATACTTCTGTAGGTAGGTATATAAAAATTATAAAGCTTATAGATGTAATGTGGGAGTTTGTTTGGTTGAACGCGCTTGTCTAAGGAACTACTGGTTCAAAAAAAGAAAAAATATATTAGATAGTCTATTAACCAAAGGAGACTATTGGCTTGGCATCGTGTTAATCATTTTGATGACAACTGATAAGTTGTATTTACAGTCTAAATCACCTCGACCAGCTAGGTTGTGTCATGGATCATTCACCACTTTTAGTTGTTTCCATTTCACTACGGGGACTACAGATGTAAGAGATAATTTAGGAGAAAAAGAAGGGAAATCAGTATACGGAGATAACACAGGAAGTGTTATCTGCGTCAGTCTATTTAACACTAGGTTCCTCTGTCTACTTTCTACCCTGTAGGAGCTGCGGAGTGCAGCGTGAAACTAAACAAAAAAAAATGCATGTACGAGTGTAGCATTCCGCATGCCCTATAGTCTGTAAGCAAATTTTGTACTTGTATGTTTTCTATTTTGGAAGTTTATATGCAAGCACAAATTATTCTAACCGCCATCGCTAGCGCTAACGTAAATACATGAATGACCTTCTACACTTTGGGATCTCATTCGCTTGGGAGTTAATAAAACGCTGAGTTGGAAACCGCGTTGGTGCTTTTGTACATTCACAATTTGTTTATTCATAAGAACATATTAAGTACTAAATTACTAGCAATAGAGATTTGTATTGCTAAAAGATGAAAACAGTTTTTGAGGCAGAATGCCAGTAAATTTTAAAAAATATTATTAGAATATTTTGGCGGTCATTTCCACAAATAAGTATTTGAGACTCCATTTCAATAAACCACCTTCATACACCGCGGAGCACTGAAGGAAGCGCCAGTGCTTTTTAGAGCTCGTCTGATTAATAGTAAGAAGTTTCCAACGCTCAACGTCCAGAATGCAGAAGTTCTTGATTAAATATGTTCTGTATTATCGGTTTTATTAACGCTCGTTAAAAATCTCTCGTGTGTATGAGGTCTAAAAGTTTCTGAAGAAACAATTAGTGTTTTTAGACATGCTGTATTAACTTATTGTTTTGTTTCATCTATATATATAAAATCGAAAGGTCACTCACTCATCACGAAATCTCAGAAACTACATGTGCTAGGAATCTCAAATTTTGCATAGGCGTTATTTATAGGACGTAGGTGCTCGCTAAGACGGGAATTTGCAATATTCGACTTCTAAGGGGTTGTTTTTGGGGTCGAAAGTTTGTATGAAACTTCTTTACTACAAATGCTAGGAGTCTCAAATTTTGCATGGACGTTACTTACAAGACGTAAGTACACACGGAGACGGGAATTTCCAATATTCCACCTCTAAAGGGTTGTTTTTAGGGTTGGTAGTTTGAATGAATCTTCGTTACTATAAGCGCTAGGAGTCT
Source organism: Heliconius melpomene melpomene (assembly GCA_000313835.2). Lineage (NCBI taxonomy): Eukaryota > Metazoa > Arthropoda > Insecta > Lepidoptera > Nymphalidae > Heliconius > Heliconius melpomene. The sequence continues at coordinate 3,038 of HE671513.1, forward strand.
TAAATTTTCTATGGACGTCACTTATAGGACGCAAGTACACACGGAGACGGGAATTTCCAATATTCCACCCCTAAAGGGTTGTTTTTAGGGTTGGTAGTTTGCATGAAACTTCGTAACTATAAGTGCTAGGAGTCTCAAATTTTGCATGAGCGTTACTTATAGGACGTAGTTGTTAACTAAGACGAGATTTTGCTAAATTTGATACCTAAGCATGTAGTTTTGGGGTTGATATTGTATATGCAATTTCGTAATTACAAGTGCTGGTCAAAAATCTCAAATTTTACATACGAATTATTTTAATGTCTATGTGTTTTTCGGAATATAAGTTATAACATCTGTTAACTATATAATGTATTTCATATTCTACACATAATTAAAAGAAAGTGGGGAAAGGAGTGTCTCAACGCTAGGTTCCCTTTGCCTTTACTCTGTGCGGAGTACAGTGCGTAAAGCTGAAAAAAGAAAGATAAAGAGGCCAGTCGTGGTGCAGAAGCACGAAAGTGTTATAGTAAATGCGACTGGTTGTAGGTTTTATGTCTACTCGAGGAAATGAAATATTTATTTAAATTTATATTTTCATTTCTTCGCTCTGGTGTCGAGGCGAAGCGTGACGTTGAGTTCCATCACTTAATACGCAATGCCTCCAGAAATGGGCGGAAAATGTGGAACGGAGTATCTTAGCTCTAGGTTCCTTCGGCCCACCCCACTGTGCGCTGGATACAGCGTGAAGTTTATTATAAAGATATAAAAACTTAAGAATTAGGTCCATTAATATATCGATAAGAGAGGCTTAAAACTACTTAGTAGATTTTTTGTCTCCGATCGCGAATCTTGCAAAAATGACTGGTATGATGGATGCTGGCAAAATCAAAGTGTCAAGCCTTTTACCACCGCACGATTCAAATGGTTCTAAGTTGTATGCAAACATATGGTTCCAAATGATACTGGGGCGCGTGCCTCGAGATGAGAACAGTACTTCATATGAGGCCGATCTTGGGCTCTTTACATTACCAATCGGTGTTTTGACGTAAAGTAATGTCTCGCTCTGCCGGTGACTCCCAGTGTTTTTGATACCAACTTGCTCTTGCTTTCCGTATGATCGCGATACTGACTGATAGTTACTCGAAACGTTAAAGCCCAACATGTTGATACTGGGAGTATATGAGAATAACATTTTTTTTGTTTAAATTACTAATGCTCTATAACAAAAATTTACATAAAAGTGATAAGAGCCCTATCAGGAATGAATCCCTGTCAAGGCCAGTTATTTCGTCTTTAAGTCTGTTTATGCAATTGTAAATTATTTGAATAGTTCAAATTAATACTTATATTTCTTTTTAACATATGGTGAAAGCAAAAAAAAGAAAAAAAAAAATTAACCATATCTTTTCAATATTAACCATAATAAAAAAAATAACCATATCTTTGCGTATATTTTGCAATATACGTTCTAAAAAAATCGTTAATATATATATTTACAAAAAAAATCTTAACTGATCTTAAATAGTAGGTAATGTAGGTTGCATCCTTATAAATCATTCAAAATTATATAAAATAACAATTACGCTAATATGGTACCAATGTTATTGAAATGTGCATATTAGAAATCACTAAGTGCGCTGCAAATATGAGATATTAGAACATAAAGTAATTCAGTGAAAAAAACCGTGAAACACGTGTTCAATTAAATCATTTTAAGAGTCTGAATTTACAATTTTATAAAAATCGGTGCATATTTAATTTTTTTTCCATACAAACTTTCAACCCCTATTTCGCCCCTTTAGGGTTAAAATTCTTCTTAGTGGATGTCCAGGTTACAAAAGTAAACATCTGTCCAAATTTCACGTTTCTACGCACAGCGGTTACGGCTGTGCGTGCGTCTTACCTCAGTCAGTGAGGACAAGTCCTTTTATATATATAGATTATAACTGTTTTTTCGTGCTGTATCTCGCATGTGGCAGAGTAGGCAAAGTGAACCTAGTATTAAAATAATCCATTCTCCTTTACCTGTCTAATTTTCGAGACAGTCGTATAATTATTTACTGTTTTATACTTATTATTTAAAAAAATCAGCTTCACGCTGTATCCCGCAAACAGCAGGGTAGGCAGAGGGAACCTAGTGTTACGAGACGCCCTTCCCCACTTTCTACCGAATTTTGGAGGTATTGCGTATTGAGTGGCAGTACTCAACGCCGCGATCATGTAAATTATTATTTTTAAAACTTTTAAAATATTACATACATACATAGCTTCACGCTTTATCTTTAACTCCTCTCTTTACCTTCCTCGATAAATTAACTATACAAATAAAAAAAAACAAAACAAAAATGTTATTTATACAAAATATAAATACAAGCCTTCGAAAACACAGTATCAAAGATACTGGAGAAAGGTCACATAAAAAGTATGAGGACTCCCTGAAGGGCATGTATGAAGAGGTTGATAACAGTAGACGAGGCGAAAGAGGTATGTAGAGACCATAGCGTTTGGCGCTCCGTTCCCTCTGACTACCTCCTAGGGATAAAGCATGAAGTTAAGTTCGCTATGAAGAAACTATGCTCTCATAAATCTAAAATAAACATGATATGGCTATAAAAATTTCGTACAAACATATTTTACGATCATCATCGATATTTTCATCAGCCAAAATTAATCATCCTTACCTACAAGTATACATGTCAAATTAGCATGGAGTCAGTCATATTCTAGAAACTATAATACTAAATTGTAAGTAGTTTATTATAAATTGTTGTCACCCGCTGCTTTGCCCTCGTGGTCAAATGAAAATAGAGCCCACTGGGGGGAATAAAATATTTAATATTTTCATTTTCTCGCACTATTAACGAGGCAAAGCTCGGCGGAGAGTTCCGTCTCTCAACACACAATGTTTCGAAAATGGGAATGGAGTGTATTGACACTGGGTTTCGAGATTTTCTCTGCCTTCCTAGCTATATGCGGGATACAGCGTGAAGCAAAGCAAGAGATAGAACGCATAACTATTGACCAGACCGATGCAGAGAAAATAATTTCACTAAAACACTTTTGCTGTTTATAGATCGAACCTACGATCATCGCGTATACGGTCAGGCACTTGGATAAACGAAGTAGTTTACGAAGTTGAGTGGCGAAACTTTTTTAAAATGCTACATTTATAAATTAAAATTATTAATTTTCTTCATTATAATATTTAATTATTTATTTCACAGGGGAAAATTTGACATCAGTAAAAATAATAGTGGCAGATGTACAAGATGAGAAGTCCTTGAAAGACATGTGTTCACAAGCCAAAGTGATTGTGAACTGTTGCGGGCCGTACAGACATATCGGAGAACCTGTGGTCAAAGCGGCCATCGACGGCAAGGCCAACTACGTGGATGTCAGTGGAGAGCCGCAGGTGGCTTGTATATTTATATATAAATGTGCAGTCTTCCCTCATAGGAACCTAGACAGAGGGAAACCTAATAGTTAAAGGAACGCATACGCATAATTTTTAACGACGTTTTTGTCTCCTGAGAATTTACTTAATAGGCTTTTGTAGTTTACAATCTAAGTAATGTCCGTTTTGATAAGTCGCTCTCAAGTTTGAGTTCGATCTTGAGATGCTGTTTTCATTCATAGAAATATAACTTTTATACTTGAGATGGATTTATAAATACGGGTCTAAGCAAAAAGCAGAATAAAATGAATAATTGAATATGTTATATACTTGCTATGTTTACAAATAAAAAACGCCAATCTACGCAAGTCTACGGTTACATGAACATTTGTTGCGTAATAATTTAAATATAATATGATGACATTGAAATTAAGGTTGTGTTTGTTGGTTGCAAATGATTAAATTCTATTATATTATACTAGTGGACGCGCGCAGCTTCGCCCGCTTATTTGCACCCTTAGGGGTGAATTAAAATAAACCACGAAACATGTGTTCAATGAAATATTTTTAAGAGTCTAAATTTCAAATTTTATAAAAATCGGTGGCGATTTAAAGATTTTTCCATACAAACTTTCACCCCTTATTGGCACCCTTAGGGGGTAAATTCTAGAAAACCGTGAAATACGTGTTCAATTAAATACTTTTAAAAATGTACATTTCAAATTTTATAAAAATCGGTACCGATTTAATTTTTTTTCCATACAAACTTTCAACCCCTATTTTACACCTTTAGGGTTAAAATTTTTCAAAATCCCTTCTTAGTGGATGTCCAGATTACGAAAGTAAACATCTGCCCAAATTTCACGTTTCTCCCATCAGCGGTTACGGCTGTGCGTGCGTCTTACCTCAGTCAGTGAGGACAAGTCCTTTTATATATATAGATAGATTATAGAAACTCCAGCTTTTGTAAATGATTATAAAAAAAATATTCTTATATTGTGAGATGAGTGAGAAGCTAAGATGTCTTTGATTCGACTTCGATGTTTATTTTCTTTCAAATTAAAATATACTAAGGGATGGTTTTAATGAGATATTTATTTTAATAGGTCTTTCTTTAAAACAAAGCATAGAGTTGAGTTCCGCTATTGAACACACAATGTCGTATTAAGTAGAAAATGAAGAACGGAGTGTATTAACACTTAAGTCTGACATGTGAATCAAAAATGTTTTAAGTTATTGTTTATCTAAAAAGTAATGATTCTTTTAAAAGCGGGAAAGGAAAATATCAAGTTTCTTTTATATAAATTTAAACTATACTATTTAAATTTATTTCCGTAGTTCGTTGTAAACGGAATAATTAATAGTTGTTACAGCATCAGAAAGGAAACAGAAGTTGCAACTTCCTTGTTAACGAGTGCATGCCATGTTGCCATATAAACTTTTGTTACTTATATACCTATATTTTTTTTTATTTTGTGAGACATGTAAAAAGAAAATTTATTAAAAAGGATAGATATATGTCATTCCGTTTCTTGCCCATTTACATATACCTGTGTCGGTGGCGAAACTTAACGCCGCGTAATAAAAGTAAACGTTTTAGATATGATGGATTATATATGATACTACCGGTAGTCCTATCTAGGAAACCCGTAGCGTGACAACTCATCATACTTATCTTTCCCGTTGTTTATACGATACTAGTGTTGTCTGTAAGTGATAGGTGCATTAAGACTCAGTGATCAGACTTATCCCATGATGATCAGTCATCAAGAGTCATCATATGCCATTAGTACCTGAAGTTTGGAAGTTTTTTTGGTTTCACACTGTATTACGGACATAGGGGGACATAGCGGGGTATGTAAAGGGAACCTGGTGTTAAGATGTTCCCATTAAGACACATCTGTTCCCTATTTACGCTTATACCCCTGCACCACGACGCCTTCAAGTTTTTTATATAAATTAAGCTTTAATGTAAAATATTAAATTACTAATCTTGATAGTTCAAGTTCTGTTTGAATAAGTTCTTTGACTTCTAGAAATCATAACGAAATAGTGATTAATACTTATAAATCTTAGTTCACGTCTATTATTAGCAACAATATGCAATATAATTGAATTTGAACCTTGAACCCACGTCCTTCGATCTTAGTGGGCGGTGCTTGTTGGGTAGACATACCAATTGCGTGATAACATAATAGCGCAAGAACTGTGTGGCTTTATGTTTTTTTTTCCTTATTTTTTTAGGGTTCCCTACCCATATGAGTAAAACTATAAAGTAGGTACTATTTCATTCTTTAGGAGCGAACGATATTAAGACTTCGATGGCTGTCGGTCTGTATATAAAACTCCCACAGCAAACGTCATTATTTTATAGATGATATCACAGTACGCTCTCGAGTACAACTCGCACTTGGCCAGTCTTTGAAAAGACTTAGATATATAATGATTTAATAATTTGGACGGAAAGCGGACAACAGTATTTACGGAGGTTCTCTGAGCCTATCCATTGTCATACTGGGAAAAGTATGGATTTCAATAGTGAGTATAATTAATATATTGTTATTAGTTACCTCTTTAATAATGCGGGGTGCCTGGTAAAGACTTTAATGATTGAAAAATTACTCGTAGGTCCCGACTGTTCATCCTAATAAACTATTGGGCTTGTTAATTTTCTTTTTCGTTTCATGCAGTCGGAGTTTTTGTTTATTTAATTTTTTTTATATTTTTAATGTAGTTCTTATTATGTAACTAGCGACCCGATCGCGGCTTCACCCGCTCGAACTACATAATTTTTTAATTTACTAGGCTGCATAACATCCATTTTCAAATTATAATATTTAAAACACATTTTAAAAACTATATCTACAGTGAAACTTAAATTTTTAGCCAATTCAATGAGCAGTTCTTTATAGCAATTTTATACAACAACATTATTTACGCTATGACTTTTTTAGTTACAAAGCGATTAAAATAAAAAAAAACACTCAATGTTAGGGAGAGCTTGCCAAAATACAATAGTGATAAACTGATAATGCAATTGAATTGGTGAAGCCGTGTCTGAGATTAACGTGAACAAACGCACAGACAAACCATCAAAAATAAAAAAATAAAAATTATGGTTCTATTACTTTATAAAATTACATAATAACATTTTTTTACATATCATCCACGTACAGACAGACACCTATGCATTGCGATTTTGTTATAAGTAGATATTGATTGCTCGCACCTTGATCTTATGAACTGTAGTAACAATATGTAATTACCTATAATAAAAATGTAAAGATAGTCAACTCTGAATATAAGATAAAAAATATTTATATTTATTGCCAAAGATATTATACTAAATAGCGCTATAGAAAATGTTAGTCAATATGATCCTGTTTCTGCCACTTATAAAAGTTACTAGTGATAAATTATATGTGCATTTAGTGCGAGTCAATATATATTTAAAAAAATTAATTAATAAATAGGCAGCAGGGTAGGCAGACGGGACCTAGAGTTACGCCACTCGGTTCCGGGGGCTTTCCACCGAATTATGGAGGCATTGCCTGTTGAGTGGCATAATTCAACGCCCTTTGCCTCGATACCAGAGCGAAGAAATGGAAATATTAATTTTAATAAATATTTCATTTGAAGGAGTGAGGATCGAACCCACAATCAATCGTTTTGCAGTCACACGTTCTGACCCTGCGCCACGACTGGCCTGGATTTTTATAAGAAGTAATAAAATATTGTTTTTATATATCGTTGTTATTGTCTTATATAATAAAACAAAACAATTATTTTAGGTTCATATTCATACATTCAACAGAGAAGGAAGAGAGAAACTATATCTTTTATATGACTTTTCGTGCGTCAATACTAAATAATTCTATTTAATGCCATACAGCCAATAAAGTTTCCGCTCTACAAAAAAACTTTAGATAATATTTAATTAATAAAAAAATGTTTTTTACAACATAATGTTGTAACATTTAAAAAATCCGAGGTTCGAGGGCCAGTGCAATAATAATTTTTATCTTGATTTTTCTCATTATTTTAAGTGTCAAGTCATTTTTATTGACATGAAGGTAAATTATAAAGCTATTAGTAGAATGAATAGTGATTATCCATTTTTTTATTACTTTTATGATTTTATAGGAAGAGTAGAAGTAGGTAATTGTTTTTTTATCTTTGTTTTTATTTTTTTAACGTGAAGCGTCGCGTTATATGTTAGGTACATGTAGCAGACATGGGAGACAAAGGTAACCTATAAACTAAAAACGCTAAAACACGCTGTATACCACTTTATGACGGATTTTAGCCTCCTCAATCTCTCTCAATTTTTGGACTTCTCACCATACATAATTCATTCCTCCAAGTGCATTCAACAACCGAGCAGGGTAAGCGCAGGTAGCCTAGTGGCAAGACACTCTACTAACCAATTTCTGTCGAATTCTGGAGGCATTGCGTTTAGAGTACTGGATCTCATCGCCGCGCTTTTATCTAGACATCAGAGCGAAAAATTTAAATATGAAGTATTCAATTGCCTCGTATGGGAATCAAACCTTGTGCCTCTGCGCTACGATTGGCCTCTATTGCAATTTGTTTATATCGTACCTTATTAGGATTCTTGTAGACTTATGGGCTGGTTTTGGATATTACTGACAGACCAAGTCTTTTTTCGCATAAATGGTATCTTTGACCTTTAAATACACGTGTCAATCGCTTGCGTGTGGTATTTTAATAAATCAACTTCAGTTTCATACTGTATCCTGCATACAGGATGGGCAGAGGTAACCCAGTGTTAAAACACTTCGTTCCTCACTATTTTGTATTTAAAATACATGTTTATTAAATAAGGCACATATTATAACGTTTTATTTCAGTTCTCACGTTGCGCCCCTGCGCAACGACTGGTCTCTATACATTATTCTGATATCCTCTTTTCACAAATTTACGTTACAATGGTGTTATATTCACTAGTTTGTATTTATTTTTTGTTTTTTATTACCTTTATGAAGTGTTAGATAATGTTGTCCGGAACGAACCGGAAAAGGATGCACACGTGGTAGATCTCACCGCCGCTTGGTCCTCTTACCAGAGCCATGAAACGAAAATAATTCATTCCTTTAAGTTAATCGAACCCATAACCCGCGCGTCTACATATTATGTTGTCCACTGCACCACAACGCCCAAGATTAATGTCTCCTAATACATATATACAAAAATCCAACACATTTCCATTCCAGTTCATGGAAACAATGCAGCTGCAGTACGACAAGGCGGCGCGCGACGCCGGCGTGTACGTCATCAGCGCGTGCGGGTTCGACAGCATACCCAACGACATGGGCGTTATATATTTGCAGCAGAATTTTGGAGGTTAGTGCTTTATATTGTAGGTTTTTGTGTTTTTTTTGTATATAGCTCATATATATGTGAATTTTAACTATGGCAAATGTCACTTCTTCTGTTTGTATGATTTTCTTACAAATAACGCTATAAAGATTCTTATACGATTAGCCTGTATAGCCTGTCCTGTCCAGTACCCTACCCCTAGTACGAGGTGTGTTCAAAAAGTAAGGTGACTTTTCAAATTTGGCGGGCAACGTACTTTCGATTATCGATTTTTTTATTTTGTTATGTTGGTACACTCTTCCCGAACATCTGTACCAAGTTTCAAGTGTATAGCATTTTTTGTTTGGTTGGGAGAGGCGTAAAGGTTATAAGTGTTTTGCGTGCTCGGCGATTTCTTGCTATCGAAAAATATGGATCAAAGGATTTGCATCAAATTTTGTGTAAAAAATAAAATAAAGTGCTCCGAAACACTTAAAATGTTGACAGTGGCATACGGTGAAACTGTTCTGAGTAAAAAAAATGTTTACAAGTGGTACAAACTCTTCCAAGATGGCCGGGAAGATGCCAATGACGAGCCTCGCTCTAGACGCCCAAGCACGTCAACAACTGATGAAAACGTTCAAGCAGTGAAGAAAATTGTTCTGGAAAATCGTCGAATCACTATCAGAGAAGTTGCTGAGGATGTTGGTATATCGCTTGGCTCGTGCCATGAAATTTTTTCTAACGTTTTGGGCATGAGACGTGTGTCAGCGAAGTTTGTTCCGAAATTGCTAAAAAGTGAGCAGGGGTGCTTACTCATCTTTGCTGGTGAGAGATTTTTTGGCCAAAAACAACACCACAATCATGTCTCAGCCACCATATTCACCGGATTTGGCCCCATGTGACTTTTTCTTGTTCCCAAAACTAAAGAGACCTATGAAAGGACGGAGATTTGCAACGATTGAAGAGATAAAGACTGCATCGCTGGAAGAGCTCAAGGCTATACCGTACCGTTGGCATAAGTGTATTGTATCTGAGGGGGATTACTTTGAAGGGGACAACATAAATATTGATAAATAAATAAATATTTTTTCTTAAAAATACAAAGTCACCTTACTTTTTGAACACACCTCGTATACCTTATCTAGTATCTCGTCTCTGGTACCTTATTTAACATAATGGTAAACTATCGTTTAATACTTTTTTTTTTCACAAAATACTGAGAATAAATATAAAGAACAAAATATTGAGATTATTCACATTTGCCGGACGTTGTAAGATGTTTATTTTTTATGTTTAACATAGTGAAATTGTGCCTATAAATAATGACTGAAAGAGATGACAGTGAGTTCAAATTTTATTTCTACACTATGGGTACGAGGTGAGAAAAAGTCACATGGGGCCAAATCCGGTGAATATGGTGGCTGAGGCATGATTGTGGTGTTGTTTTTGGCCAAAAAATCTCTCACCAGCAAAGATGAGTAAGCACCCCTGCTCACTTTTTAGCAATTTCGGAACAAACTTCGCTGACACACGTCTCATGCCCAAAACGTTAGAAAAAATTTCATGACACGAGCCAAGCGATATACCAACATCCTCAGCAACTTCTCTGATAGTGATTCGACGATTTTCCAGAACAATTTTCTTCACTGCTTGAACGTTTTCATCAGTTGTTGACGTGCTTGGGCGTCCAGAGCGAGGCTCGTCATTGGCATCTTCCCGGCCATCTTGGAAGAGTTTGTACCACTTGTAAACATTTTTTTACTCAGAACAGTTTCACCGTATGCCACTGTCAACATTTTAAGTGTTTCGGAGCACTTTATTTTATTTTTTACACAAAATTTGATGCAAATCCTTTGATCCATATTTTTCGATAGCAAGAAATCGCCGAGCACGCAAAAACACTTATAACCTTTACGCCTCTCCCCAACCAAACAAAAAATGCTATACACTTGAAACTTGGTACAGATG
>HE671513.1:13803-43394 GCA_000313835.2 Heliconius melpomene melpomene
GATGACATAGGAATATTTAAATTTATATTACAATTTTTTAAATAATTTTATTGGCTAAGGTTCAATGTAAATTACAAATTGAAATATTACAAATTGGGTTAACCACAGCTTAGTTCAGCGTAGCTCTTGGCGCTATTCTCTCTGCCTTCCCCGCTAGTAATAAAGTTAAGAGTTTATTCAGACCACGATTCAGAATACTATGCTGTTTACTTTCCTCGATAATTGAGCACTCGTATTTCAAAGATTGTTTTTTAAATAGACAATATCTGCCGAAGTGTTCTGACACTTAACAATAATAAAAACCAGGTATTCGACATGTAGTTCGTGACTTATTTCTTTCCCGTTACATAACTCCTTTGTGATTTGTAAAGTACTCCTACTATACAGTTACTGCGTAGTATGTACCAACGACGAGGTAAAGTGGATTACAGGTAGGAAAGATAATCTCCCGAGGCATTGTGACTGTGGGGTCTATTATTATATGAAATTACACTATCGTGGAAGACTTAGGACGTCAGCTAGCTGTGATTATTCTAATTTTAAAATTTAACTTTTTTTATGCTTCACGCTATATATAGCATATAGCAGGGTAAGTAGAGGGAACCTAGAGTTAAAACACTCCGATTCTCACTTTTCGATCAATTCTGTCCTACTTGGCAGAACTCAACGTTGCCCTTTGTCTAGTCAACAGAGCGAGCGAATAAAAATAACTTTTACCCCATGTGCTATCGAACCTATGACAGTCGCGCTTACAATCAGACGCTGTGCCGCTGAGCTGAGCCACAATGATCTCATACTAGTTTAAGAATGTTTATAATATTTAATATTTCGTTGTAGAAAACAAGATCATAAGCTTATAAAGTATTGTACATACAGAAGGAAAGTTACTTCTGTACTTATAAGTACCTACTTATTAAAAAAAGAGATTTAATCCAAGTAGATTTTTATTATAATCGAATTAGCATACTTGACCTCTTAACAACAATTGACCTCAGTCAAAAAAAATAGTTTTAGATTTGTGCAGTCATTAATTATAAATAAGAGCATTGAAACAAATTGGGTACTTTGCTCTTATTTTTATATCAGGAGCATATTTAAAAATGATACTTTTTTAGCTTGCAATGTATGGTAGCAGGGTAGGCTAAAAACAATTTTATTATAATAATTAATTTGCATACGATCTCCGTACGACTTTTCACATTTAATAAATTGTATTTATAACTTATATTAATTTTTTATAGGTACATCAATGAGTGTATGTATGACTGGTTCCCAAATTATTATTTAATCTTTTATTGTCATGAATTATAATAAAATTATTTCTAGACATTGTATATTTTTAGATATTTATAGTAGGTATATATTTTTGGTAAGGACTTAAAATTAGTAAATGCGTGCAGTTCAATAATATTTTTGTGATTTTCATTTCCGTTCAGCTCAAAATAGAGCTCCGCCACTCACCACGCATTTTTTAAATTATAGTGGAAAGTACAAACCAAAGTGTTTTATCTCAAAATATAAACTTTAATTAAATTAAATAGGCAGTAAACCCTGGTATTCAATTCTACATCAATTATATAGTAAACATAAGAAAAATAGACATTATAAGTAATTGCATTCTTCCAACTGCAAGTAAGTAATATAAGAGTTAAATGAATGGCTTATAAGATAATTTGCCTTTTACAGACATCGTGATTGTATATGAGGAAACCAGCTCACGTAGAGTATATAAGGGTGCTTACAAACGACTTAGTTTTTTATTAAAGCAATATGGCCGTTGTTTGTCGCTATCGCATTTATGGCGGAAGATGTGTGTGTGTATGAATAAAATATTAATCGGTATCGGTACATACACGTAATGCCTCCAGAATGCGGCGGAAAGTGGGGAACGGAGTGTCTTAACACTAGGTTCCCTCCGCCTACGCTGCAGTATGCGGGATATAGAGTGAAGCTGATTTTGATTTAATTTACAAAAAAGAAGTTAGCACGCAGCCTAAGCTAGCAACAAAAGCCTTCCTTCAAGTATAACCTCATTCAACAAGGAGACGTTAACGTAATGGTACGTTATTATTTTTTCTTTTACGTTGCTGCGTTATTTCAATTTTCCATGCTTTACTTTATTAACAGCATTAGCTTTTTGAAAGATGAAATATTAATTATCTTTTTATAATCAAAAGGAATCCTTTCAGGATCACTTTGTAGTTTATGCCGCGCTATGAAATTTTAAACGGAGTACAAACTTCCGATATAAATAAAGAAAAAAATTGGGTATTAGTTAAACATAAGTATGTCCACCTTAATAAGTTGTCCTTCTTGGCCTACAATTTTGCAATTGGTACAGAAGCCTCAGTAGGTAGTACGACTCGCACTAAGCCGACCCTTTAAATTTTGTTTCTGATCTACTTCTGTCATAATAATATTTTTTTAAGCTTCATAATCTTTTCCGGTCCTACCCATCGTTTTACCTACGTCCTCGTATAATTTGCACTCGTTCATAACGTACGTAAACGTAAACGTAGACTTTATGTTTATATACATTCAAATTAAATATAATTAAAAACACTATTCATTACCATTAATTGGGTAAAAACCAAAATATATTTAATTTGCATATTTCCTTAATTAGTTTGTATACATTTTATTTTTAGATGTTAATATTTTAATAGTATTTTCTTTCTTATAAAATGCAGCTTTACAATTTAATAAAAATACCCAATTATCATAATATTGACTGAATAGTCAACTGCGTCTGCGCAGGACCTTGCAAACGCAAAAATATTTACAGTACATAATAAGATTTAAGTGGTCGCGACGGCTGTGGGTTCGATTACCACTATATTTATATATATTTATTCGCTCTGGTAATCTAAACCTTATTGATCAAAGATTAAGGCATATTGTTTATTCTTTTTTAAATAGAAGAGAATCTAATGTAAAAAAAAGTATGGTATCCAAAAGATTAACGTACATTTTTTGTTTCTAAGGAGAGGATAAGCATTGTAGTGTTTGGTGCGTCCGGCTTCACTGGTAAACATGTGGTGAAGGAAATGAGCAGGATAGGCAGAAGCTATCCCGAGATCACGTGGGCTGTCGCCGGGAGGGACCGGGATAAGTTGGAGGCTGTTTTACAAGATGTTTCTAACAAAACTAGTAAGGTTTATTTTTATAAATACAAATATTACAGTTTTGCAGCTTTTTTGAATGTCCATTAAGGATGGATTTTAATTTTTTTATAGCTTCACGCTGTATCCCGTACATAGCAGGATACACAGAGGGAACCTAGGAATCTAGTGTTATCACACTCCGTTCCCATTAAGACACTTCCATTCCCGACATCTGTCGAATTCGATATTACGTGTTGATGGCGGAACGCCACTCTGCGTTTTGCTTCGACATGAAACCAAAGCGAAGAAATGAAAACATTAAATATTTCATTTCCTCGAGTGGGAATTTAGCCTACAACCTGTCGCGTTAACAACTACCGACTCTACGCTATGTGCGGGATACAGCGTGAAAAATAAAAAATAATATAAATTCTGTCTTAGTCCACTTTTTGCTAGTCATCTCAGTTAAGAGGCGTCCGTCAGCATCTACACAACCTTGGTCATGGTCAATTAACTAACTAATTATACTATTAATCTCATCACGCAAGAAAATAAGAAAAAACTACATTTTGTTATCTTATCGGTTTATATCTAAACGTATTATTTTGTAAAATCTCAATTTAGCGTAAAGAGATATAAGTTTTTTTTATTTCTTAAGTAAAGTAGGTTTTATATGAGGTTTTGTTATGTTTGTATGGAAATAAGTAAGAGTTTTACATTGTTTGTCAAGAAATAATAAAATAGAATAACGTTCAGCAGTGGACGGCGATAGGCTAATTAAAAAAAAAAGCTTAAGCATTTGTTGGGATGATCACGCTAATCTCTGGAACTACTGGCTTGAATTAACTCCGCCGTTTTCATTCATAATTCATATACAGAGTGTCCCAGGAGTCAACGATAAAACGAAAACAGGTGATAGACCAAGTCGTGACAGTTATGAGAAAAATATAAAAAAAAATCTGTGTCAAGTATTTTTGATATTATATTGAATTTAAAAAAAAATCGGAAAAGCCGACACCCTGTGATGATTTTTCAAGTCCTAAGACTACAAATATTAGTCTTTTTTCATTTTTTTTCTGTAATGTGATCATGAGTAACCCTTCTGTAAATTACAGTTTAAGATTGAAATATACCTGCATCAGTTTTCAATAAAATGTGGTGTTTTTGCCAAACATTAAATTCAAAATATTTACTACACCCAACTTTAACCGACTGTACTGTAAAAAAAATGTACTACAGTGTTCTTGCAAGTAACTTTAAAAGTTGGCGCATTTAATCTGGATTCCGAAATGGTACGATGCTTGAAAGTGCTCGAATCCGGGCTCTCGCAGGCCATATACTCGGTCTTTGACACATTGCCAATATGCATTTCATTCATGGAGAAAGGTTATGTAATGCTAATGCTGCAGCTAGAATGTATCGGAAAAGATACCAAAACGCTGAACGTCATCCCGATTATCGTGTATTTCAATTTTTCTCTCTTCAACAAAGAAGTAATCCAGCAAGTACCCTACCACTTCGGAATCCAGATTAAATGCGCCAACTTTTAAAGTTACTTGCAAGAACACTGTAGTACATTTTTTTTACAGTACAGTCGGTTAAAGTTGGGTGTAGTAAATATTTTGAATTTAATGTTTGGCAAAAACACCACATTTTATTGAAAACTGATGCAGGTATATTTCAATCTTAAACTGTAATTTACAGAAGGGTTACTCATGATCACATTACAGAAAAAAAATGAAAAAAGACTAATATTTGTAGTCTTAGGACTTGAAAAATCATCACAGGGTGTCGGCTTTTCCGATTTTTTTTTAAATCAATATAATATCAAAAATACTTGACACAGATTTTTTTTTATATTTTTCTCATAACTGTCACGACTTGGTCTATCACCTGTTTTCGTTTTATCGTTGACTCCTGGGACAACCTGTATAAGAATACCGTCATAGCGGAGCGGTACTGTGTTTGACTGTATAGTTATGGGTTTGACTCCGGGTAATGAATTTGTTTCATTTCCTCGCTCAGGTAACAAGAACTGATCCATTGACACAACAAAAAATGTCTCGAAAATTTTACGGAAAGTAATGAAGGGAGTGTCCTAACACTAGGTTCCAGCCTACCCAGCTGCAAGATACAGCATGTAACTAAATAATAAATGAAGTTATAATAATTTATTTATTATTGCAGGTGCAGATTTATCTAAAACGAAAATAATTATAGCTGATGTGAATGACAAGGAGTCTTTAAAAAATATGTGCAATCAGGCAGAGGTGCTAATAAACTGCTGCGGACCGTTCGTGAAGTACGGAGAGAGTGTAGTGTCCAGCGCTATAGAGTGTAAGACACACTACGTCGATGTCAGCGGAGAGACACAGGTGAGAATAGAGAGAACGTGGCAGGTAAGAATAGAATGTAAATATCATTCTAATAAATTCTAAGTAATAATGCTTTTTGTATAGTCATATACTTTAGTTGATTAGAAAATACTTTAAATTGTTGCTATTTTTATTCACCGTCTTAAAGCAGCGGCATATCGATTGACTGTAAACGTCGACGTCGAACGCGACGGTTGGGGCGAGTTTGATTCCCACTCGGAATTATTTTCATTTCTAACATGCAATATTTCGAAAATTATATAGCAGCGGAGTATTTAATTATTTTGTTTTTTCGATCGCTGTATGCGGAAGAAGCTAAAAATATATATGAATATACATCATATAAGTAATGTGTTATATTATTTTTAGTTTATAGAATGCTTAGAGCAATATTATGATGAAAAAGCAAAAGAAGCTAACATTTTTATAATAAATGCGTGCGGCCTGAGTAGTGTTCCCGCTGACTTGGGAGTACTGTATTTGGAAGAACATTTTAATGGTATGTTTTACTTAAACTTTAACCTACATCCCTACACTTAATTCCTTGCGTGTTGACTAACGGAACTCAACGTCGCGCTTTGTCTTGTAAAAGGAGAAAGAAAAAAATACATTTAATATATCTCGTATTGTTTAAACAAATCAATCTAAATTCATTTGAGGTATGATGTAGGTACTTCATAATTGTGTCATAATTTGTAGATTTATTAATTTCGAGGCGCCAAAACAATCCAATATTTCATAAAAATTTGAAGTTACACACTAAATCTTTTACGATTTTTTTATCATATTTATCTAAAGGTACATTACATTTGGTGGAATCATACCTAATAACCCACTTTCCTCCCAAAATGATGGCGGAGAGCCGGCGCAACGGCATCGTGCGGTACAGCAGCTGGGAGTCCGTTATAAATAGGTAGTTTCCTTTCATATTTTTTAATGTACGTAAGGAAATCTGACAAAAAAATCAAACTGGGGAACGGAGTATCTTAATGCTAGGTTCCCTCTGCCTACCCTGCTATGTGCAGGATACAGCATGAAGCTGTTTTAATATCTGTATGTTCATATTTTTGAGTTCGAATGAGTAACCTACAAACGTTGCGCTTATAGTCTACGTTTGTGGCACTGCAGCACGACAGTTTTAACTGAGTAATATAGGTTTTTGAAAACTATTTCAGCATGGCTTACATTTCATTAAGTAAGGTGCGACAAAATTCGATCAAAATGGAACCAGAAATAAAGCAAAGGTAAAAATTATCAAGTCTACTATTTTTCTTGTTATACATACTCTCAAATGAGAAATTTACATTTATATCAACTAATAAAATATATTAATTTCCAGATGCATAATTCACAAAAATCTAAACAAGTGGTGTATTCCATTTCCTGGCGCAGATTCCGCAGTAGTGTCTCGAACACGTCGCCACCTTGCCTCAACCGGGAAGAGAACCTTGCAGTACCGTCCGTACATCACTTTCCCATCAATTTTTACAGCTACAGGGACTATTATTGCTGCATTCTTATTGTTTGTTCTTAGTAAAATGTCGTGGACTAGAAATTTTATGCTCAAGTATCCCAGGTATTTCTTTTTATTTTTGCATTTTTTTTTATTTTTGCCGATGCGCCATGGTTTTATATCCCACATAGCAGGGTAGGTAGAAAGTACAAACGTAAAGAAAGGTAAGTAAGTAAGAAAGGTAAGTTATGAGGACAACTATGATATTTTTAAATTTTTAAACGACCCAGCTTCTTTTTTGACTTTTTGCTTATTTCGATACAAATTTAAAAAGACTAGTAAATCACAAGTGTATGTTAAAATCTTTTAAAACAGTACAAAAATAATTTAACAATACTGGTTTTAAGAACAATATTTATTCAATGAAATGACGTCACAACACTGTCCGCAAGCGGTATTTTTAGATATACGTGAAGCATTAGGTTCATGGAAACAAAAAATGTTTTTTTATCAGCTTTATCCATAGCTGTATCCCGCACACAGCAGGGTAGGTAAAGGGAACCTAGTGTTAAGACACTGTGTTCCCCACTGGCGGAGCTCAACGCCGGCCTCTACGGAAACAAACAATGTATCTATATTAATTAAATTAATTAGAAATTCACAAAACAGTTAACCAGTCCAAGGTTCAAATCAAAATTTACTTCAAAGCCGTATACTTACCTATTCTTTCATATTTAAGGCTGTGTTCCTTCGGTGTAGTAACATACGGTGATCCTAAAGAAGGAGTAATGGACGATTCTTGTTTCCAATACGAAATGATCGGGAGTGGATGGGACAAAGATACTGATATTACTGATAAAATGAATAAGAAACTTGTAGCGAGAGTTAGTGTAAGTATTGTTTTTATTATTTCGTTTGTTATTTCTCTCTGTATCTCACGTATAAGACGCGTTAAGACACTCATTCTTTACGTATAGTCTTAATTTCGGAGATATTATGTGTTGAGTTGCGGCATTCAGCGCTGCCTTTTGTCCGATAGGTAATCGAACTCATATTAAAGACCAGGACTATTAATTATTATATAAAGTGGTAATACTTCTTTCCTCTTCCTAGTTTCTTTCCTCGAGCTGCAAGTGGGGTATCATCGGAGCCGTCTTTATACATTGTTATCTCGGTTCCAATATTTTTAAGATAAAAGATATTTTATGACGTCTACTAGTACTACTAGTAATAATAGCTTCACGCTGTATCCCTAGCGGGATAGTCAGAGAGAACGGAGCCCTGCGGTGGTGGACGGAGCTACAAATGTATAAGTGTTCTTGTTTTTTGCTATTCGACTACTTTAGGTATCCCTTTCATAACATTGAAAGGTAAAACATGAATGAATCACTTCATGGCTACAAAGCCCAATTAGAGACTCATTATGTAGGGCTCTTGCCTCTTGCACCAGCAGATGTGGCCATCCATTATACCCACTAAAACCTCACGCTGCTTTTCCTTAACCGCTACTGGCCGAGTTTAGAAGTGCATAGGGATTCTTCCATAACCCGGTAGATTCAACTAGATCGGCCCTACCAGCACCACTGTAATCTAAGCCAAAGTTAAAGAGATTTTAATAGAATGTGCCAGATACTACTCTACAGACCAAGAGATTTTTCCCTAACCCCGAAGGAGAATACTAAAAAATGATTATTTTTTTAGGTTTCAGGTGTAGATCCAGCGTACGTGGGGACTGCAGTCACTGTTATATTATCTGCTATTATGATTTTAAAGGAAAAACACAAAATGCCCAGTATGTAAGTAGTTCAGGATTTTTATGCTCTCTTCCGCCTAGTAAGATACGTAGAGATGACCTAGTGGCAAAAAATCTTTTCTGCTCATAGTTTTCTTTTTGTTTCAGCTTCATTTTTCAGTTTTATGAGATTTGTATAAATATAGCATGTTTTGTCTTTCATTTGTTTTAGCGGTGGAGTATTAACACCGGGAATCGCCTTCAGAAACACAAGCATTTTAAAACATTTACAAGAAAACAATATGAAATTTGAAATTATTGATAGTAGTTGAAAAATATATAACAATATAGTAAGTGTGAAGTCAGAGAAAATTTAGAAAAGCCGAAATAAAAAAACAAAATCAATTCTTAAATATTATGTATTTTTTGTAATGTAACTGTTTGATATGATATATATTATTTTATTTTATTTATTTATTAGAGTTCATTCGAAAGGTTCCCAAATGGGACTATTAAGCAAGGAACATACTAATAAAAGTGTGCTATGCATAATTTCATATAGGTACGGCAGCAGTCAACCTATGAAATACATCAGTTCTCGTGTACTCCGCTTGCGTGCTGTCGATGAAAGCAATTACAGTATACGTCCTCAACTAGATAGCCCTCTTTTTAATCAATAGCCCGTATTCGGAGACTCCCCGAATGTTGTATAATGAAAAAACTTAATTTTAAAATTTTTAGGAGCAAATAATTGGTACTATCTATATTAAGTGAAGTAACGCCATCTATCGTTGTCTAACTAAACTTAAAGTAAGCATTGCTTAAATAACATCACTTTCTTGTGAGGGCAGCTCTTGGTATAACAGTAACCACTACTTAATAAGAGATGGCACTAGCTGTTACTCTTTATTAATCTGGAAATTTTAATACATATGTATGTAACTATGTACTTTTTAATTTGACCATTGTATTAACAGCTATATATTGGTATTTTATAATTTGTAATATATTAATACGTCATCGAAATTAAAGAGTATTTGACTTTATAATACTTTTTTATAATTTAGGGCCTGATTTACGTTCGATGGCCTGAATTTAAGTAACATAAATAATTTAATATTTTATCGTACTATCTTTCAGACAAAATAATAAGTAAAACTATTTTCTACATAGTATAGATAGTTTATAAAGCTGCGTTTATAACCATTATTATTATTCAATATTTGGTAACATTTAATTTAGATTGTTTAGAATTGTATTTTATTTATAGATCTTTTTCTTACGTTAATATTTGGCAAAGTAGAGGCTGTCGTAATTCTCACTCGGAGAATGAAATTCATTATTTTTATTCAATATTTTCATTTTCTCGCCTCTATCATAGAGAATTGAAGATAACTCAAATAAAATAATGCCATCGAGTGAGGGTCGAACCCACAATCATCACGTTTAGAGACTCTTCACTCTTCTTATCTTTGTGCAACATACAATTTTTGAATATTTTCATCAACTCAATGAAAAATGTATAAATAAATCAACATATATAAAAAGGTAAAGAAAATACAATTTAAAATAGATAAAATTATTTTATTGATAAATTTAAAAGGTACTTAATACAAAAAATTTACACACAAACGTACCCGCTGTTATATAATATGTACAATAGTTATAATATACATACGTTATATCTTGTAACCTGTACAGCTATACCATTACATAGACACTACACTATAGGTACTACGACCGGTATTTATAAATCACTCAACTCTGAGATCAATCTTGAGTTGCCGTTCTCATTCATCGATTATAATTTTTTGAATGAAAACCGGAACTCAAGATCGATCTTAATATCGATCACAAAGTTGAGAGTAGTTTATAAATGCAGGCTTTTTTATGTGGTCATTTTCAAATTATTCCATAACTAACCACCTACCTACTGGCTCGCTCGCTTCAAATTATTAATGTTTTCTATTTTAATTTATCGAGTTTTGATAATTCATAGATATAATATAAAACACATGAAATTGTTTCATTATATTAAAACAAAAGCGGATTACTTTATCATTGTATCGTCTGACTGCATCGCTTGATACAGTATACGCGTAAAGATAGATATAAAAATAAATATTTTTTAAGTTATTTTTTGCTTTTTTAATAGGTTTAATAGGTGGACAGAGGGAAATTAATCTTCAGACATTGCGTTCTCCGTGCACCGCTTAATTTTGCGTACTGAGTGGCGGAGATTAACACCACGCTTTGTAGAACGAGATATAATGTCTGTATGATCTGTACAATCAATAATTTGAAAATGACCCCTATTCTACATGTCGTAGCAGCAAAAAGCGAATTTTCATTTGATTTCCAAAAACTTCTTGCTGTCCGAGCTTAATAAATAAAGAAAATGAGCTTTGGTTTTTAATTACATAGTAAAAAAATACAATGACAAAAAAAAATAAATCCAAAAATTCTTTTTGTTAAAAAACAAAATAAAAAAAGCAATAAGTTACAAAAATGAGTTCATCTAATATGCGAAATTAGTGAAAAAAAATGTTTATATTATACAACTAACTTAAGCTAAATTTTGTTCTACGAAAATAGACCTAATTGCTAAGTAATCTCCCAGCAAAAAAAAATTGCTTTATTATGACTATTAAAGAACACAAACTATGCTGAATACTTTCGTCTAGAAATTGAACAGGTTCTAGCATATAAAATGGATATTAAAAAAGTAAATGGGATGGACTGACAAAACTGACATAAAACGTCAGTTATGTTACATATGTATTATTATGTAACAGATTTTTAGGTTTAGTACGTTGAGCGTATCTTTGTTTTAACTCTGAAAAATTATTCTTTATACTTTGACAAAAAAAATATAGTAAAATATATTTAAAATAATCATTTTAAAAATAATTTGCTTCACGTATTTTTACTATTGAGCGCTTGTGATATTTCAGAAATCTTTTAAATTTAAAAATTACTTACATGTGAGTATGGCGGGGATAAAAGGGACAGTGGTCAGTTAAAACGTTAAAAATATTTTAAACGAAACTCTTTATTGGTGATCTGTGGTCAGTGTCCCGTAATTACGGACTTCTGCAAAGTATTTGAAACGTAGGTTTTCAAAAAATGTGTAATAGTAATTAAAAAGAAACGATTACGATTCTGTTCGAGTTTCAATTAAAATGTGTTAATCAAAATTGTAATAATCAAAGATCTAATTTGACAACATAATGTTTCTTATTTTATGTTGTGGAGGAAAAAGTTCTGTATAAGAAAAGTAATAGTAGTAAAAGTAGATTTTTTATAAAAAAAAACACTATTAGCGTTTAATTTGAGCACTTAAATATTACACTAGTAACATATACATTATTAATATAGAAATTAATTAATGTATGTTAGTGCATCTAACGTTGGATACAACAACGTAGTCTTATTTGGCAAAATTCATAATATATATTTTTTTCATCATAAAAAAATCTTTAATTGTATTGATTACGCCTTATGCATAATCAAATCAAGATTCTTAAAGTCAAAATTTTAAGAAAAACTATAAATATCATATTTATATTTGCGAATAGATTCGTATATAAATATTTTTTACCACTGTACTATTGTTCATAGTTGTATCCTACAATAGATAACTAGAAAGATTGTAATTATTTACGATTCAAAAGACATTTTCATAACATTCTATCTAATCATTATCAAGAAATGTACAGCGCTAGGATTGTATTAATGTTATATTCTAAAAGTTTTATCAATTGAGTTTTATTATATTTGCACACAAATAAGCAGAGATATTGTAAATATTAAAAAACAGAAACTTGAATTATATAAAAAAACTATTATAAAAACAAAAGAAATAGAAGAAAATATAAAAAAAGAAAAACACGAGTTACACAAAGTAAGGCAAGCCGCCTTACTTTTATTATGTTACTTTCATATATATTTTGTATTTGAAAAAAAATTAATAACTTAATCCCAAAATCAAACAATAACTTCTTCTTATTTACGTCCAAAAACACATTTAAATGGTGATGATATGGAAAATTTAATAAAGTTTACTGTTAATCACTCATTATGCACATAAACTAAATAAGTCAGTAGTCTAAATTAGTCTTTCTCACTTAGCTCGACTCTCTACTGTTTTCGTTGGAACCTACGTTAGGATGAGAAGTAGAGGGAGCAACGTCCGTCGCGACTATCAAGCCCTCCTTAATTCTCTTTTTCTGTTTCATCCTCCGATTCTGGAACCATATTTTTACTTGAGTCTCGTTTAGTTGTAATGCCGAAGCTATTTCTATTCTTCTAGCGCGAGTCAAGTATTTATTGAAGTGGAATTCTTTTTCCAGTTCTGTCAACTGCTTGTTAGTGAAGTTAGTTCGGCCTGTGTTGTTTAGATTTAGTAGTGGGTTCGACAGTATTTGACTGCCTGTGGGTGTACGTAGACCATCCTGTGGACTTCCCAGCACGCCTTGGTTGACGAAGTCCGAAGGAGGTATCATCAGTTTAGGTGCTGTAACAAAATATTGCAATGTTAGACGTTATATTTAGTATTGTTTTTTGGAAATAGTCTTAATGTAAAAACATAGGTTGTAGGTTCGATCCTTACTCAGGGAATGTCCCTACTATATCTTTGAATTATTTTCATTTCACTGGTCTGAAAGGTAAAACAAGATCTTGAGTTGCTCCACTCAGCCGGCCATGTTTTAATAATTGTATTGAAAGTGGCGAAAAGCCTGTAGTTAAAAAATGAAGGAAAACTTGGTATTTTATCATATGGTGTACAATAAAAATTCCCTAAAATGTTTAACAAAATAATATTTTTAAGACTATGATACGATCTATTGCAGCGTGTAGGTAATCCTATCGGTGATACGAAATTGCGTAAGTAAAAATTATCACAGGATGTAATTATCTCTGATTTATATGATGATAATTTAATTTTTTTGAATGAAATCATGATTACTATTGAAATAGAATTTATATGACATATTTTTATTGAAATAGAATTTATATGACATAAAAAATATCATCAGTACGGTTTTGAGTTTGGCCACTCATTACGGAATGTTTTAAAAGTAGAGAACAGGTGTCATGGCCATAGAGAACCTATCTGCTTACCATAAGCGTGAAGCATTAAATTTGGGAGGAGAAAATTAGGATAAATTTTTATATAACTACTACTATAATTTTTTTGTGCAAAATGAATCGAGATCTGATCAAAGATAGCTTAATAATAAGTCATATCTTATTGTAATTTTGCAATTTCCATTTATTTTGATATCTGTCAATACTAAGATTGAGGAATAGCCTATACTCGTATTATAAATTTAACCATTCCGGTGAGTGTAATTCTATTTTACATTTCCAATTTCTAATAAAAAATTAAAAGTAAGTTAATAAAAATAATTGAGGCCGCCACCGTGGCTTATTGGCACAGCACATGACCGTACACTACGGCTATGGGTTCGATTTCCACTCTCGGAAGTAAATTTATTTAATATTTTCATTTTCTCGCTACAGCGACAAGATAACGTCTCGAAGATTCGGTGGAAAACGTGTGGAAAATGGTGGGAATGCCCTAACACTAGGTTCTCTCCGCCTGTCCTGCTATGCTGATATAGTTATGAGGGAAAAAAAACAAGTTAAATTAAAAAAAAAACTCCCGTCAAAAGGCCAAACTAACACTCAAAACACGTACAAGTTACAATCCGACGTTACAACCGTGTTTACTTTATACACAATGTGTCAGAGTTTCATATTGAAGCCGGCGCGGCGGTGACCGGTGCTGCCGCGGGGGGCCATCTCTTTTATCTCTTACGTTTGTATTAGAAAAAATTGACACCTGTCTCGATGTCTCGAAATGCAAAGGATATATCATTGTAATGCCAAGCAATGGTGCCGGGTGAATGTAAGGTGATCTTTGCTAATATTTGTTTAGAGAAACTTAAATGGTTCTTTACAAAAAAAGGTTGGAAGATACAATTTTAAAAATTTTATAATCAGCTAGCTACTTTGTATGTGTATATAGAATTGAAATATTTTTCTCTTAAAAAATTTAGGAGTTAGTCGTGGCTTAGGAGCACAGAGTGTGACTGGTTGTGGGCTCAATCCCCACTCGAGGATATGAAATGTTTATCTAAATGTATATTTTCATTTCTTCGCCCTGGTTTCGAGGCAAAGCGCGGCGTTTGGTTCCGCCACTCAACATGCAATGCCTCCAGAATTTAGCGGAAAGTGGGGTACGAAGTATCTATGCAGGATACAGCGTGAACCTGATTTGATTAAAAAAGAACTTGTTATTAAGTACAAAATATTATATACTCATATAACAAAAAAAACAATTCTTTGTTCTCATAGTGACGCACTTTTGCTCGTCAACCTTAACACATTTATAAGAAATCAAAAAGAAACAATAACAACAATACAAAGTTAAACAAATCATCACACAAACGGTGAATCCCCCGTAACGGCAACAGTTGTCTAATTACTTAACTAAGGGATTATCTGGACAAGGGACGGTTTTCATTAAGCCTTCTCCTTGTACCGCTAGTTGGCAAGTTGACACTTATTAAATCATGTTTTCTAATATGAAATTTTCTTATTAGATGTATTTTTGTATACCTATGCGGCGTAGGGTTACGTTAGATAATAAGCGATGTCTTCTAATGATTTAGAAGACTATGAACGAACTTATGTATCTGCCTACTTGATTTTTTACGATGTATGTCGTACGTAACAGGGTAAGCAGAAAGAATCTAGTGTTAAACCACGTGTTCCCATTAAGATACATCTGTTCCCCACTTTCCATTCAAGCTTTACCTCGTCAGGAAAGCGAAGAAATAAAAATATTAAATATTTTTATTCCCCTGTATGGGAATTGAACCCACAACCGTCGCGTTTACAACCGGATACTTGTTGGACGCTTTCACCATGGCCACATGAAGTTAGTGATAGGCTCTTTTTTATTTAGATATTTTTAGTTAAACGCTGTATGCCACAAATCTATACAGCAGGAAATGAATAATTTAATGTTTTCATTTTCTCGCTCGGCTAATCAGGCAAAGCGCGGCTTGAGTTCCGCCAGCGCAGCCGGGTAGGCAGGATGAGGTTATAGAAAAATCCCTTGGTTCCTCGTGACGGTCGAGGAGGAGCATCGTGAGGGTTTAGTGGGTAGTGTGGTCTGTCTACATCTGCCATCTCGAATCCCCACTGGAGTAAACGGTTTATCCATAAAACGATGGGATAAGATAAGCATCGAAAATTGGGCAATGGCCAACGGAGTGTCTTAGCACTACATTCCTCTTATCTACCCCGCCACACATGCGGGATACACCGTGAAGCTGCGTAGAAGCGTGCGTGAAGCACGGTGAACACACAATTGCGTAACAACCATTGCATTTGGCCGATCGAAGGCAAAATCCATGGACGGCAAATATTTGTCCACGTAATGGATTAAAGCTGTCGCGTCGGCCTTCTTCTGTTACAACAAACACGCGGCACCTTTGTGGGACGCACCGGCGCGGCGCGGTGTTCTTAACAGTGGAATGTTTTGATTCTAATAGGCTAATATAGGTAAGTAATAGGCTGAATGGGGACTTGCAACTTAAAGTTATTAAAATACGGTCTATGTGTCATTTGGCTATAAGCTAAATTTAGCAGTTTATGCGTAAAAATGGAACAAACGTCCATGCTTAATATTTATAATAAGTAAAATATAAATAAGTAAAATATATAAGTATAGAGAAACTTTGATTCACTATTTTCCACTCTCCACTCTTAATTTTAAAGAGGGAATCAAAGCCGTCGCTTTTGTTTCACCAGGTTAGGGAAATAAAATAAACGTTTATGTTTCAGGCTGAAACTTTCAGCTGAGGCCCTTGCGGCGCAGCGGCATAGTGTAGTCCTTCCTTTCTCATTGACTTCTCTTTTTGCTTTCGGAAGATATGAGACATTTACAGAAGTTAAAATTTTACAACCTTTTTAGATGGAAAATCAGATGAAAAAATATAAAATATCTTTTTAGATGTGGAGAAAAGATGTGATGCAAATTAAAATACGTTTTTATTACTACCAAATGTATAAATGATACTTAAACTATGCAGCTTCTTTAAGTTTTTCCCGCATAATAGACCAGACTGAGGGATTCCAGTCTTAAGATATGTATTTATATTGATAAGTTCCAGAACTCAATACTGCATTTTCTCTGCCAGAGCTAGAGAGTGAGAATGAGATGATTATAAAGAATGACAGTCAATTACAATTACAAAAACCACACGCTAGTCGCACGTTGGTCTTAGAAGTCATAACAATTCTCAATTCAAAATGATTCTATATGTTTTCTGATAATCCTTTTCTATGAATATTAAAACAAATGGTAAAGTTTGTGAGGATGGATGTTAGTTCCAATTTCATCCCAAATCTATTGAACGGATTTAGATGAAACTATACATCAGTTTTGTACATCAGTACAAAACATCTACAATTTGTGTAAAGATATTATGTAACTTGGCTGTAATTTAGCAATAACATTAAGCGGGCGAAGCCGCGCGTATGTATCTAGTATCATGGACATGTTTCGTAGATTTCCAGCAGCTAGCACTCACGAGTGATGTGACTCTGGCATTCAGTTTGCATTACATGCGTCTCCGGGCGTCCAGCAACCCGCAAAGCAAATAGCGGCGTGCCCCTCACTAGTCGCTGTTTGCGCAACCCCGAATACTCTCATAAGAAACTAAACGTGCAGTATCTGTTTTCATTCTACGATGAATTATTTTATTTATTTCTATCTGATTGTATAAGCGATGGTTGGGGATTAGATTCCCATATAGAGGAATGAATTATTATTTTATTTAGTAGTTAAAAAGGCAAAGGGCGGCGTTGAGTTCCTCCACTCAATACACAATCTCAAAAATTCCTTCTCCCTATTTTGCTATATTCGAGACATAGCGTGAAGGTAAATGACGTATAAATAAAATGGGAGTAAAAATAATAATTAATGTAAAGTAATAAATGAGAAATTGGCTACATCGAGTGAGTACTAGCTATAGTCTCGGTTATTGTCACGAAAAAATTATTGTTTCTAAAATATATTTGACCCTCTTGTAATAATCGTATCTGATGATGGAGTCAGAAACTGGATGAACATACTATGGACACGCACACCCCGGCGGCATGCGCATACGCAGCTTAATACAATATTGACTGTGACGCTAACACAAACAAACACACACACACACAAAAGCCTCTTTGCTTTGTCTCTACTTTGCTTTGCTGACGACTATTGTATTAGGTTTCCGTCAAACTTTAATTTTTAAATCAATAATCTGTACCAATATTAGTTATTTGTTTTACGTCCTTTTAGATTTGGATGTTTCATAATCCGTGAAGTATAAAAGGTCAATTTCAGAATATGTAGGAAGGAAGATTGAATCCAGAACCACCGCGTATACTACACTATCAATAAAAACCCCAACTACATAGACTAATTGTCAGCCTTTTAAAATATTGCAAAATCAACACCCCTATTTATGGATCTTATATTTAAATGCGGGTATCGCCCACAAAGCTATCAATAATCCCGTCAAATCACCCATAATTCAATCAGTTCAATTGTCGAACACGGCTGACCGTGTACGCCGACGCCCTTCGTGGATAGAAAAAAAGTATAAAATTAAATATTTAATCTGTGGCAGAATATTGTTGTGTTAATCTGTTGGCTATTAGGGAGCGAGTGATTTTAGTATATAATGAAAGTATTTTTTAATGTAATTTTTTAATATTTTTCTGTAAGAATAGGGTTTTGTAATATAGTTAGATTATACACTAACTGAGACTATTACCAGTTATTGAATTGTAGTCGGAGGATACTGAAATTTGACATGTTGGTTATTGGGGAGCTTAAAGAAGCACTAAAAGAGCATTTCAGAGCAGAACAAACGACCGCGGGACTTCTAGTAATAAATAACATTTTTCATCATAATTAATTTCAAATACACAATTATTACTTGAGGTTATGCGCGTCGAAAAAGAAATAATAAAAGAGTCAAAAATATTTTATCTACAACTACATCTGATTAGTTCAGTTCTTAATTTTATTTTTATTATAATTGCATGTTAATGAATGCCATTACAAATTTTTCGAGAGAGATAAAAGATAAAAAAACAGTAGCATTTCACTATCTCCATCCCCTTCTTCGGCTGTTTAATTTAATACCATTGCGCAGACCCAATTACACGTCAATGGCTATGACAGTTAAGTGACAGCGAGGGGAGCAGGAACGCTTGCCATTGGTCGAAAATTGGACAATGAAGCAGATGCGTTGCGTTCATTTTTTTATGTCACCCGCCATGTTTGCCCAAATTCTTCGCTGTAAAATAAATAATAATATAACTAATATACATATACAGCTGACATCTTTATAACTTGTCATGAGTTTGACAGATATAGATAAAGGTGTATCGCTTCTTTTTTCTGTTTTTTTATGTGTTTTGTGTTTTGTGGAAGGACTTAGTGATACTTTACTCTGTGTCTCATTTTCTCAATTTGGAAGACAACGTGTTCTGGGTAAGTCAATATTACAAATCTTATAGTATTTTGACTTCGATAAACATGAGTATTTTCCATTAGTTTTAGAGAAAGGGTTTAGGCTAATATCAGCAAAGATAAATCTATGAGAAAATTATTTTTTTAAATTGTTTAACTTCAATATATGTAGAGTATTTTCTATCCTCGATATATATACTTATATTTAAGTCATATTTCATGGTTAAGTTACGCTCAACAAACAACACTTTTTAAAAACATATAATATACCTCTTCAAACGAAAGCAATCAATAAGGGCTACTGTATTTTTAATAAAGATTAGGATAAAGATAGATAAGTATCCCAAATTGGATGGTGTGCAAACAACCGTGGCAATATCCGTAATCCCGTAATCCCGGCTATCGTGGCGATAACTTTGTACGTCATTCACATATAATGCTTTGTAGAGAACAGAGTATTTATTTATTTAACAAAATGTATGTATGTAATATACCATCTTTGTATATATGAGATACACTCTGTGATTCACTCTGTATCCTGCATCCTAGTGTTAAAACATTCTATCCCCCACGCACTGAATGAATATTGGAATTCATTGCGTATTGAGTGGTATAACTCTTGCTGTGTCTTACTGCCATGGCTAAGAAATGAAAAGAATTAATTCCCCCGAGTAGGAATCAAACCCTTAACCGCTGCGTTTATATTCAGTCGGCAGACTCCACTTTTTTCCTAATATTATATTGTCAAAGCTACCTCCAATAATTTCACTCGAGTGCACGAAGTCTCGGGCGAAATATTAATTTCGGTCTATGCATTACGACGCGACAGCGGCCGACAGTATGACGGATCACTCTTACAGGAAAAAAAATACCCTTTTTACTCGTGGGGTAGCACTGAGCTTCGCTTGTCTTAGATGTACAAATATCGAGAGATTTTATTCTGTACTAGCGAACCGCTGGCGGCTTCGCCCGCGTAGACTTATATATATTATAGCCAAATATTTATATAAGTTGTAGTCTGTGTGTTATTCTGATGTACATATCAATTGCCGACTGCCTTCGTTTGCGTGGAATTTAAGAAGTTGGTACAATGACAATAACATGTCAAATGACATATCTCGTTTTCTCCCATTCCCGTAAGAATTTAAAGAAATCTTCTCTTATCCATTTCTCTACACTTCTTAAACTACATGACAATTCATAACTTTCTAAGTCCAGTAGTTTCGAGTGTACTTTATCTAGTACTAGCGTTTGTCCGCTTCACAATGATAAAACTTTTATTTATGAACCCATCCAAGTAGAGATTAATTATTAATTAAGATATACAAATAATGTTTAAGTCAGGCATTTAAAAATATTTTTTGAGTAGTAATAATCTTCATACACTATGGTATATAAACATGAATTATATTTGTGTCAATAGAGCTTAAAGTACTTGGACACTACTTAAGAATAATACCTATACATATGTTCATTAATTATCTGGATATTAGAATGCCCTGAAAATATATATGAATATTCATGTCGCAGTTAGTTAGTTTAATATATCTGATGTGATTGCATTTTCTTAGAAAAATCCGTTACCTACTTTGCGTGTTTTGAATAGTGTAAGACCAAGCTTTTCCTAATATAAAAAAAATCACTTAATCCCATTATCACTAATCGTATAAACCGTAATTACTAGTTTTAGAGAAACACATAGATGTTATATGTATTGAATAATATTTTATTAATATAAAATGCCATATATATCATAAAATTGTGTATACGAACAAAGAAGTAGACATTAATTAAGAATGTACGAATATAGTACTATTTGTTTGAATAGAAGTTAAAATAAATGAAAACCTCAGAAATAAATATAATTTAGACATTATGAATGTATATTATAATGAACACCCTAAACGAGGTTCTAATATAAATTTGCACAGATTCCACGTACGGACGATAAAAAAGGTAAAAGGATACCCTCGTGATGATCATCTAACAATGAGAGCCAATATTTGCGGCCAATGTTTGAGTAACGACCAATTTTAGACATCAACGCGCTTTCAACTGACGGATGACTTGACAATACTGATGTTTGTTAAGTAATCTAAATAATTAATGTTTAATTTCTTGAGTTAGTAAAATTAAAATTTTAAGCTTTGTTATGTTAGAGGTGGGATATCTTGAGGCAAAAGTGTATTTTATTATTTATTTGTTTTAGCTATTTTTATCTTAAGATAGAAGCGTATTTTTTTGTCTATAATATATTAAAATTTCCTCGTAAAATGTGCTAAATGAGAGAATTAGATTAGAAAATTATAATTCTATTCAAGCGAAACCAGTCAACAATAGTTTTATAGTTTTCCGCGGTTAACAATTTTCCGTCGGATAAAACGAATTTTCCTTTTAATGTTAATATTTACATTAAAAAGCACCATTAAATGAGATGATTATAAAGAAAATATGAATTACTATATATTCGGTTGCGACTTTGCCCGCGTGAATTAAGCAATTTTGGTATTTTTTCTATTTCTTGTTTGGGTGGTCTTGGACGCGAACACATATATTTTTACATCATTACATATTTTTTTATCATATTTATTTGTTTTCATATATTCTTTATTGTTTATAAATCACTAAATTTAAATCACTTCATGTATTAGAGAAGACTACATTAAAATTCTTTGCATATTTTGAAATATTCAACAGTTAGTCGACTTTGCTAAAATAAAGAGAAAATTAGTTACAATTTTCCAATTAAACTTTATTTAATTATAATTAAATCATTAATTATAACACTAACAAACTAACAAAGTTGGCTAATTAAAGTACAGCGTTGTTTTCTTATTACGAAGATTCTTTGTTATCTTACTTGATGAATTACTAAAATATTTTTTGCACAAAATTATCTAGATGTGACACGACATGAGCGATGAGCTTTTAAGTGGCGAATTGAAGAAACAACTCTAATTATTTAATTTTAAAAAACGCGGGAGTCGTGTTTCGAGGGCACAAGTATGTGCAAACGCGAATAGATGGTCATTTCTTCACTTTGGTGTCAAGAAGCGGCGTTGATTTTCGCCACTCAACACGCAATGACTCCAGCCTTAGGCGGAAAATAGGGAACGGAGTAGCTTGAGAAGCAACTAGGCCCCCTCTGCCTACTCTGCTGGCGTGAAGCTGATTAACTAGTAAAATTTAAATTAATGATTTTAAGTATAATAGTAGTAAAATTAATAGTTTTCTTCATAAAAACGTATCCAATATTTTGCGTTCATTTTCATTCTCTAACAGCGACCCGATGGCAAATTATATGGTATTTCCAATTTTACATAGAAAACAATTTATAAAGAATATATGAAAATATCACGTTATTCACGCCACATAGTAAAACACAAAGCGTATAAGCAATCCGGGGCCGGCTCCCGGTCTATTGTCCGTAACGTACGAGTCTCTCCCATAGGAGCGTCAAGCACGATTGATGGCATCTCATGGGGTCTCATCCCCCTTACAACCAGATATGTGCTATTATACACCCTATTGCTTGTATAATAGAGTGCAAATTTAACTGAAAGTATCCTGTCCACTCTCTATATTGTTCTCATATACTGGTATTCGTAGTCTGTAGGTACAAGTTACGCTTTATGTTGTTTGGAAATTATAAATTTGTTGTTATTTTTGTTTTGTTTTTGTTACGTAAAAATAAGATTAGTAATAAGCCGAATTATTTCAATTGAGTTTTGGTTAATTTTCCACTATAAATATGTATTTCATTATACAATTTTTTAGGGAACTTGTAGTATAATTTGGGCATTTTTATTTATTCAATCGGGTTAGACAAAATGGTGTTGGTTTTAGCAAACTAACAACTTTTTATAGTGCTGAAATTAAAAAACCGTCCAAGTGTGAGCGCGCGTAGAACTGTAACGGAAGTCTATTATCTATAAAAACGGGGAAAAATCATGTATTTATATTGTGTTTGAGCCCTCATGAATATTTATTTCTTGATGCTTTTTAGTATTTATTGTAATAGACATATATTGGCAACAGAAACATTATCTGTGAAAATTTCAACTGTCTATCTATCACGGTTCACGAATTACAGACTTGTGACAGACGTACAGAAAAACAGTGTAATCTTAGTAATAGAATTCCGTTTCATCGTGGGCACGGGGCCCTAAAAATGCTCTCTACTACTCTTTGCTTACTCGGTCTAGTCACTAGCCGTAGTAAATATTGTTCTACGACAACAATATCTAACAAACAAGGCCTTGTTGCAAGATAAGATAAAATTTTGTATTTTTCCATAATTTTCCGAAAAAATATAAATAAATTTGAAACGCGTGTGACGTGTCCAACAAAGAGCAGCGTATCTGCGTATCTGGAAATCTGCGCACTTTATCGCCTTATCCCGCGTTACCACTTTAAATTGATAATTTTAACATATCGCGATTATACGTCACAGAAAAAAATTACTAAAAATATATTCGTATATTTAAAATATTGACCAAATATTTGCACTTGAGATGTTTATCTTTAATCTCGCTATAGAAAATTTGCAAGATTTGGTTTTATTTTGTTATATTTGGGCGATTTGATGAATGATGATGTAAGGGTAACAAGGGTTAATTAAATAACGGGAGTTCAGTGAAAAATGAAAAAATAGAGAGAAACTGATTGAGCAACTATTGGTTATTGATTTCCTATGTTATCGCTTGTTTTTTGTTATATTTAATTAAAATTTCAGTAATAGGTATACAACAAGCAGTAAGAGGCTGCAAGTAATGGTTTATAATAATAATCGCAGTCGCATTCGGGAACTTGTTAATATTTAACATTTTTTCTTTTTGATTCACGCTCTATCTTGTGCATAGCAAGGTAAGCAGACGGAACCTGGGAACCTAGTGTTTTGACACAGCATTCTTCTCAGCAAACACTTCCGTTCCCCACTTTCCGTCGAATTCTGGAGGCATCGCGTGCACCGCCACTCAAAATGGTAAAAGGAGTGTCTTAACACTAAAGCACCATCTGCATACCCTGCTGTGTGCATTCAGCGTGAAACTGAAGAAAAACGAAAGACATAAAAATTCAAGATCATATGGAATATGCGATGCAGAATTATTGAAGTCAGCTATTTGTATGATACTACAACGCAAAACAAATTTAAATTTAGTATTCTAAACTCGGGCAGCGGCTGGATGCGAAGAGCTGAAGATCGAGCTCAGTGGCGTGCCATTGGAGAGGCCTATGTCCAGCAGTGGACGAGGACAGGCTGATGATGATACTAATTTGAGGTAAAAATAATATTTACGTTCGACGAAGTGTATTCGTGACGTCATTATACAGTCTGTTCAATATTTTTATATCTAAAGCTAAATAAGATATTTTCAATAGTCTGTAGGTATGAGCTGTAGGCTATATTTAGAAAAAAATATTTTAGTCTTCTTATCGATCGAGAAGTTATTTTGTCATACTTCTTGGGGAGTGGAGTAGGATTTCAATTTTAAGTGAAAAAATCATATCTTTTTTTCAAAAACATAGATTTATTATAGTTTTTGTAAATCTTTTTAATGATAATAATATACAGAATAGTTAAATATAAGGGATCCAAAACTGTAGCATAATATTTATTTTATTTTTGAATAGTAGAATCTATCCATAAATTTACTCTAAAACTAGGTTTACTTAGATTTATACTTACGAATAGGTACATGATTATGTGGTTAGTGAGAGTGATTTCTCAAATGGATATACGAGTATTGTTAGTGAATTCGATTTGAGGCAGGCCTGGCGCTGGGACACGAGCGTGTGTGTTTGTGTGTTCGAATCCCATTCTGGGGAATGAAATATTATTGTTTTTCCTCCTTTCCTTCTTTTATTACATACCGAGTGAGTTAAGTTAACAAGTAATATAACATTATACAAAAACTTCTGGAATATAAAACATGTTATTTTGATACACGTATTATCGTGAAACGTATTAGCCACAAGGCCGGCCGATAATGCCGGTAACATACCTACTTTAGAAGTCGGTTTAAATTCGAAATCAGATTCGATTGATAAGGACTGATAAGTGGAAAATAGAGTTGATAAACTATTTTTATTAAATATATTGGAAATTGATTAAAAAAATACACTTACACTAATTATCATTTATACTATACCTACATCTTATATTCAAAAAGTGTTGTTCTCACAAAAAACAAACAGGACAATCGATAGTTTTGACTTATAAATATTACTACTGACAAAAAATTACTATATTACGTACTCCGATTTCTACTTTCTTTGCGTTCAAAAGATATCTATCTGAATAGAGCGCAGGAAACTTAATTTAAAACATTAAATCATCTACATACTCGTAGGTATATAGACAAAAGCCGTCGTGATGCAGTGGTACAGTGTATGAACACTCACAGAACATGTATCAACTAGGCGAAATGAATAGAGTGAGATACGAATCAACAACACACTATATGTTGCTGGTTTGATACTCACTCAGGGTAAAAAAATATTTTCATTTCTTCACTCCGGTAAGAAGACAAAGCCCGGTGTTGAGTTCCGCCTCACAACATGTAATGTCTCGAAAGGTGGGCGGAAACTTGGTGCACCGTTTGTTTTAGCACTATGATCCTTCTGCTTACGTCGATTTTCGGGAAAAACTACTTTATATAGACAGAAATTTTCGAAATGCTCCATGAGACATCACAAGCATGCAGAATATTATGTAAATGTTATCAAAAAAAATCTTTCGCCCAGAATGCTAAATCAAGATAAATCTTAAATTCTTATTGGGATTTCCAATTTTAAATAACATTAGTATATATCAGAATTGATAACTGTATCTGAGATGTCTGGTGATACGAGGCATTACTGTGATATCATTTTTAATAGAAATATTAAATCTAACTCTACGTTGTAATCAAAGTAGAATTAGATTTATTATTTAAATCTGAAATATTTATCTTAAAGAGAACGATTCTTTATTGTTGCTACTTAAAAGTTATCTTTTAATTAAATTACATATACAATTTTATTTATTTAAAAAAAAAAAAAAGAAACCCTGATATCTCAGTTAGTCTCACTGAACCAGTAGCGACTCTAGCAGTGAAGAGACGAGGTGTATAATATGTGTGCACAGCGATCATCCATCAACGGTTATCAAGGGTAATTTGGTGATAAGCTATCAGTACTGTGGCCACACTGTACCGTGACTTCGACAAAATCGACTTTATTCTCGTCTATCAGTGCTTTCTTAACAATAACCTTGTTATTTGCCTGTAATGGATTTGAGTCTATGGTTCTGATGTTAAATTAATGTTTCTGTAGTAAGTGGTGTTTCTGGGTTCGAATTCGATTTGGGGTTAAAAAATGACTCAGTCTGGTTATAAAAAGTATGACAGTACAACTATAACTTAGTTTCTTAATTTTATTTTTTTGTATTTTATTAGGTCCTATATCGTTTTATCACAAAATTCCCAGATTTTTTTTCTTTTAAACCAGGATATCAGACAACCCATATCAGAGCGCATAATTTAAATTATCCTTATTCCCACTCTATTAGACAAAGCGCGGGGTTGAGTTACACCACTACATTCCGTGACATAAAACAAACATAAATAAAAAAAATGTTCTGGTAGACAAAACGAGCCGTTTAGTTTTTCCACTGCAGTATTTCGAAATTTGGCTAGAATCGAAAGATTCCTTCTACCCAGAAAAGAAACGTGAAGCTGATAAAAACTTTTACACTTTTCGTCACTTTCAGACACTCTTCATCTAATTTTTGAAACGTAGTCGCAGTATTCCGCGCCTTGTGATAAGACACTTCCTTTTCCTTTAAAGTTTAGTGACGAAGCTCACCGCTGCACGTCATCCATAGATATATTTATAGATAAAATAGTAGTATAGTCCTATCTGTTGTATATTGTTAATTGATTTATTGATTGTTGACAGGATACCTGGCAGCATCCGGACTTACTCCAAATATAATAAATTACTCGTTACGACGTAACTTATGATCGATCATCTGTCTCTATCATACAGAGTCTATCTAGTGGAGGACTGTTTGTGTATTCAGTTGAGGGTTGTAAGTTCAGTCTCTGTTAGAGGAAATGTTTATATTTAAAAAAAAACAAGCTCAACCTGCTAGCTAATATGAAGATATACTTGAAAATTAAAAAAAAACCTATTGGCTACTACCCATTGTAAACAGTGACACCGGGTAGGTAGAGAAGAGGGTACTCTGTCTCTGAAAAATTTGCAAGCACTATGTTGCTGTTTGTGAGAATGTCGGCGGTGGTAAGGGCGTTCCCTGCGGAACACTAACCTTGGCTTTCTACCATCGAACAGACTGAAAATAAATTCTATATATCTATGTATATAAACACTGTTACACAGTGACTGACAGATATCGCACAAACGGAATTACTGGACTTATACTGGAAATTTGACATGGAGATAGGTTAAGAGGTGTAGGGGAGCACTAAGAGAAGACAGTTCGTAAAATTGAGTGAAAAGTGACAACGGAGTGTCTCAACTCTAGTTACTGTAACCTTGCAAATATTGAATACATCATAAAATAATTAAAAAAGAAAACAAAGAAAAAGGAGCAACTTCTCTTTTTATTTGTTACAATTTCTAACAAAAGAAGAAAAATTGTGATTTGGAGCTTTTACATAAACTAAATCAAATAAATTATATAAATATTTTTATTGCGGAAATAAAAAAAAATAGTTGTACAGTAATCCCGCGCCAGGGTTACGACCGATAGTGATCGTAAATCTGTCCGATAGACACTCGGTCACTGTAAACATACGACTTATCGAATATCGATATAGGGACAAACAAGAATGTAATGTTATAAAAGATTTTTTAATATTTTTGGAGGACGTCCTGGCGTAGTGGGTTAGTTGGTATAGCGATGACTGTGAGTTCGATTCTCACTCTGGAGGATAAACTATTTCTCCGCTTTTGACGAGATGCTGTCTCGGATATAGGTGGAAAGCAGAGAAGGAATTTTCATTTTTTTATTCCGAAAGTTCATATTAGGTTATATCTGCCTATTGTGCTATATGCGTGGTTAAGCGTGAAACTACAAATGTTTATTCCGAATGAACATTATTATCTGAATATTATTTTATTTTAAAAAATATAAAGTTAATATCGTGCTGTTGGATTGACTTTATTAACATCCGTTTTAAAGTTATGAGTCATAAATTATTGCTTAAAAAAACTAAAAAGGCTTTAAGTCGTATAAACTACCTTCTAATTTGATCATTAGATCTTCGTTGACAGATAAAACTGGATATATTTCACGTAAAATGGAGCAAAATAGGTTTTCTTATACAAAAAAAAACATATAAAAATATATAATAAAAATCCTAAAAAGGCCCATTGATAAGATATACTTAGTGATTTTTAAAGTACCAACAAATATTGATAGGCGATTCCACAGTACCTGTTCAATTTGCGATTATATATAGATAACCGATTTCGTTGCGTTACGTAGTGTTATAATTGTCGCTTAACACCAATTTTATGAAATAGCGCTTAACACCTTGTTCTGTATGCTATATCAGCTTCACGCTGTACCCCGCTGTACCCCGCACACAGCAGGGTAGGCAGAGGGATCCTAGGTGTGAAAACACTCCGTTTCCCACTTTCCGCCTAGTTCTGAAAGCATTGCTTGTTAAGTAGCGGAATTCAACGCCACTATTTGCCTTGACACCAGAGCGAAGAATTGAAAATATAAATGTAAATAAATATATTATTTCTTCGAATGGGAATTCCTCCGCTGCGCCACGATGGCATAATAATATGACTTTAAAATAACTTAACCTCTAATTATATGAAAAGATCAAGAATATTTAAGTTATTTATTTTTTTGTTAAAAAAATGGTTTTACGGAAAGTATTCCGCTTAGTAATGTTTAGTACATTATTAGTAACCAGTAGGTTACTAAAAATTATTATATTTAAATAATTTTATTCAGTAAAACGAAAACATACTTATAATTTAAAATAATAATTAATACCACTTTGATAATTCTAGAATATGTCCGATAATAGTCAAATAACACTATACCTACTTGAAAATGCGTTTTAATTTTTATTAAAGTTAGTTTGCTAACTTATAATACATATAATACTACAAAGATACTTACGAATTCTATTGATTTTGTAAATCAAAAACCACTTCACTTAATTATATTATTACCATATATGGGTAGTTT
Organism: Heliconius melpomene melpomene; assembly: GCA_000313835.2. Taxonomy (NCBI): domain Eukaryota; kingdom Metazoa; phylum Arthropoda; class Insecta; order Lepidoptera; family Nymphalidae; genus Heliconius; species Heliconius melpomene. The sequence goes on from HE671513.1 coordinate 43,236, forward strand.
AGTGTAAGGTACTACTATAAACCAAATCATCTCAAAAATTAATCTAACGTATAAAAAAGTCGTGGATACGTCACTATCACGTCCATCTATTTGTTGTTCCATACATCTATTCTAAACCAAACTAGCACAGAATCAGAGAGCTGTAGTAAGAATAAATGT
>HE671513.1:43494-58053 GCA_000313835.2 Heliconius melpomene melpomene
AGTCACTCCACAGTTAATATGCTGCTGGTGTATGAATCTGTTGAGTATTTTTCGACTTCTTCGTACAACATGTATTACGAGTCCTGCGATAGCGAATAGCCATGTATAGACTGTTCCCAATATTAAAGTATATATAACATTTTCTTCTAGATTTGGGTAGTCTTTAAGTTTCGTTTCTAGTGTTATTATTATAGAAACAAAAATCGTTGAAATCGTCCATGTTTTAACAATCCACATTTCTAAATGAATTCATTATTTACAATTAATATTTTTAATGTAGAGCTAATGAGGATAGTTAATTAGTGTTGATAGATTAATTTAATTAAATATATTTATGCATAGATAAGTTATTTATACATAGTTGGAGTTAATATTTAAAAAAAGGTATTTTTCGATTAATTTTGTTATTAATGTTTATTTTCTCGCTGTGAGAACGAGACAAAGCGGCGTTGTGTTCCCCACTCTCCACCAAATTTTTGAAACATTACGTGTTAAGTGGCAGAGTTCAACACCACACTTTGCCTTTTCAACATTTTAAGGAAATATAAATATTAAACTATTTCTTTTGCGAGTGGAAATCGAAACCACGACCGACGCGTATACAGTCAGACATTATAAAAGTAGTAAAAGCTATTGATTAATCTAATCTAAATATAGAATACTGTATCACTGTACGTAGGTGAATAAGTTTTTATATCAGTTCAGAAATTGTCGTGGTATTATAAGTGGTGGTCAAATAATCCTCTAATAGTATTACCCGATAATTTTTAATTGAATGGTAAAGAATGTTCATTTTTGTGTTATTTGGTTCCGTATATATTTAATTATTTTTCGTAATTTGATTATATATTTTTTAAAATCGTTTGTTATCGTCGTGTTACAATGGAACAACGTCTGACTCTCAACGCGAAAGTTGTGTGTTCAATCCTAACTCGGGCGAATTATTATTATGTTTGTTTTTGTTTAATCGCTCTGGTAGATACAAAAAAATAAGCGCGGCGTTTAGTTTCGCCACAGAATTCTTAAATTAGGAGGTAAGTGAAGAAAGGTGTGTCTTAACACTACCCTCTGTCTACTCTGCTATATGCTCTATATAGGTGATTCTATAAAAAAATAAATAATAATATCATCCCATGAGGATCCCCAAAAATGATTTATTCAACACACATAATCCGCTATTAACTCCTACGCGGTCGCTGTAGGAGACAATGCTACAGGTTTTATATCTAAGAATGTAAGAGCACTTGTATATCGTGGACAAGTGGACTGAATAGATGGAAATGGTCATCTATTCAATTCTGATGAACATATATTTGTGATAGTGACATTGTGATAGTATGATTCGTCTTAATTAGAAGTGTTTTATGTTTTTTTTTATGAAAGAATAATTATTTTCATTAATTTATTATGATTTGTTTCGTAATTATTTTTCTTCGAAGTTTAATATAGCTAATACCTCACGCTGTATCCTGTGTATTCTAGGGGAAATAAAACGAACTAAGAGTTAATACACTCCGTTCTTCACGCATCGCCCAATTTTCAAAACTATAATTATATTGACTGTTAAGTTGCGGAACTCAACACCGCGCCGCTGTTTATACTTTCTTGTATTTATTCGAAAGATTTAATTTGCGATTCGAACTCACTATCTAGCCTAAATTGTTTATTTATAATTTCTACTTTAATCCCTTAGTACGTTGTGACAAACGTTAATGTAATACTTTACGTGTACTTTGACCCTTTTAGGGGTGGCACTACAACTATAACGATATAATTAATTTCTCTATCCGTTTCAATTATTTACGCTAAAAACTAAAGAGACAAAATTAAGTAATGTTTACCGAGTTTAAAATTCCGTGTTTAGTAATGGACTAAACAGCGCTTTATATTTCCGTAATTGGGATAATAACCCACAACTAGCAAGCATGCAGTCAGATTCTGTCCCGCTGCGCTATGATGGCCTGAACTATTTAGTAAATTAGAAATAAGGTAATTAAGATTGAGAAACAAACGCAGGAAGGGCGTACAATAATAGTATAAAAAATATACCTAGGTTTTTAGTTTCATCACTAGCTTTAACGTGCGGTCCCGTTAGCTTTTACGTAGTAGAATGGAAATTACTAAATATCTATAATAACAATATAGAATATGACATTGGCCACTTTAAAGCCCGGAAGGTAACAGACCGCAGGTACAATGGGCTCCAATACAAAAAGATGATATAACTTAGAAAAGAAATGAAGAAAACTCATATGCTATTAATAGTTCTTTTCTATAAATTAATTCACATTCTGGGGTCATTATCAACGCCGAATGTTCGTGAGGGTGGTCGCGTGAGATCGCCAGATATCGCGCTCCACTCGCCCGTAATCGGTTTACTTGCTACGCTTTGACGTGTGTCACAAGCCTTAAGCGGCGCCTGTGCTATTATATAGTTGAAACTATTAATAAATGTAGATTTATAGTTTTCCCGCATAGCATGTTAGGCAGAGAGAACCTAGTGTTAAACCACTCCAACCCCCTCCTCCACAAACGTCGTGTTTCGCCAAGATCAACTGAGCCGATTGTGAGGTCGATCTTCACACATATTTTATTTCCATTTCTTTATTTTGGAAGACAAAGCTCGGCGTTAAGTTCAGCCATTGAACACGTTAGTATGCTATCTCGGGCTCTTTTGTCCTGTGTCATACCTATACAATTCTTAGCCATTTCCATTTAACAACGCGACCGAAAACTTAATAATAATGAACGCTGAAAATATCAAACACTTTTTCTATAATATTAGCGAATCGCTCGCGGCTTCGCCCGTTTGAACTGCAAACTTATTTACTTACTAATCAGAATCAAAATTATTTTTGTGCTTTAATAAAAATGTAATTTTAAAGATAATATCCATACATTGATAACTTAAGTTTCAACCAATTCAATATTTGTAACAGTTAACAAAATAATTTACATTGATATATTACTTTTTATTTATGAAACGATTTTAATGAAACAAACACTGCTCCTATATTAAGAGAAGGTTGCCAAGATACGATAACGGAAACTGAGATTTGAGATTAGCGCGCACAAACGGACAGACATTTTAAAAACCATTGGTTTGGGATCTACTGCATCGATGAATGCTCCCAATAATAGTGTTTCTTGTATATCTTCCATGTACTATTAACTCATCAAAATGAACATAAAAATACTTATCAATATCTTTACAACTTTCTTATCAGTAATTGTCCAAATAAAAAGAAATACTCCTTTGTCTAATAATATTTTGTACCACGTCCCACGGGGCGGCTAATGCAGGTGACTTGCAAGGGTTATTAGCTTGCCACTTTACCTATTAATGAGAGGGTCTCTCTATTGCTATTATGTAAATAAAAATTTATTCTCTATTTCTCAAATTCTACTTACTTAACTAAACAAAATAAATGAAAATGATTATTTTTTTTATATTTCTCAAAAGCGGCTTTACAGATTTATCCGTATAGCTGTGTAGGAGGAAGGAAATTCCTATTTAGACACCCAATGTCTCACTTTCTATCCAATTTTTGAGACATTGTGTAGCGATTGGTTCGACTCTACTCAGCGCTGTGTCTACTTGAGAAAGGAAATAAAATATGAATTAAAACCATTTCAATGTATGTGGATTGAACCCACGACCCTCGTTTAGTCAGATTCCTCTAGTCTACTGCGCAACGACCGGTTTTTTTGATGTTCAGGCATTGATATTTTATATTTCATAAAATATAATCGTTTTGCAAAATGCATTCTTTGACATTTTTTTGTATGTTTTAACCAGAAAATGTCAACGTGGGACATTTTATCATGTCAATTTAAAATAATCCTTGCTTGTATATAAATAAAGTTAAAGTTACTTGAAAATCTAGTTTAAAAATAACGAAACTAAAATTACATTGACGTCCCAAGAGGTTTGAATTGCAAAATAGATAAGATCATCCTTCACGTGTGGTCTTAAATGTACGAGTCATGCATAGTTTGTAGATCTTAGATAGTTAAAAATGGAAACATTTTGACTAATTCTTTGCTAAATACGATGGAGCTTAACGCCGTAGTACATTTGATCTATATAGAATTGAATAGGATTGTTGTGTTACCATATTAACTAAGTAACTAGTACTAAAGTGTCAAAATTTGATTGGACTTGGATTTGACAAGACTCGAATCCACGCCTTTTATCCAAGTTGTCGGTGTTAAAAAGGAAGAAAATCGTATCTTATTTTCACTACGCTCTTTTTATAATCCCTCATATTACGAAAAAAGAGTTGTAAGACAGGTGGAACAGAGTAGAACGCTACGATTGTGGGTTTGATCCGGTAACGAGTCAAACTGCAGCGTTTAGTTCTAACACTCAACACTCAATGCCTCGAAAATTCAGGGGAATGTGGTGAACGAAAATGTCTTAATGGGAATGAAATGTGTTAACATTAAGTTTCCCAGTTTTCCAAGCCACGTAAAAGTTACAATGTGAAGCTAAAAAAATATAAAATTACGAAAACTACACACATTTTAAATATAAAAAAAAACATACAAAATGTTCTTTTCGATTAAGACGAAATAGTTTTTGAAGTATATATCTTCCACTCTGTCTTTTTTTAATTTAATATATCTATATATTTCAGCATACAGAGGTAAACTAGTGTTAAGACACTCCGTTTTCTACTTTCCGCTCAATTCTCGGATCAAAGCATGTTGAATTGCGGATAAGAACGTCAAATTTTGTTTTGTTACCTATTTATAGAGTGGGAAACGAAACCACAGACTTACAATATCAATTTAAAACAGAAATATTTTCCCATTTACATTTCCCTACAATCTAAAACTAACGTTATACCTACAGCTGTAATACAAGGACAGGTCGAAAGCTTATATAATAAATATTGTGTTCAAATGATTTGCAATTTTCTTTTATTGTATAAGATCGGTACAATAAAATTACAGCAATTTGTCCTGTCCTGTGAGTTGACGCGGCTAATATGGTTTTATTGCCTTCTCTTCTGGTCATGGTGACTTGCAGTCCATGCACGGCGGCTGGCTTTGTGGGTAGCTGGGTAAATATTATACAATTACATACGGTATTTGACGCTATTGTGACGCATTTGGGGACGTGAGGTGGTTGTGGGATCCAACTTTACGAGGGAAATGATTGTATTTAAATTAATTGTTATTTATTGTTGAGGTCCGTCATTCGTTCCCTCAATTAGGAGGAAATTAGCAAACGATCAGTTAAAAGTGTGGGTTAATTGGGAGGAAGCACTGGGTTCCCACTGCGTTCCCCATATCATGTTAAGCGGTGGAACTCGTTACCAGAGTGAGGAAATTAACATATTAAATATTTCATTTGTTCGAGCGGGAATCGAATCCACTACCTGTTGAGTTTACAGCCGCTTACTTGTGCCCCTGCGTAACGATCGACATAAACCAACCTTATATTAAAGTGTTTAAATAAATTTTACGCACGAGTATAAAGCTAAACCTAATAAGTGTAAAATCGTCCATAAATAACTATTACTTGATTATAGTTAATAGAATATTTTATGGTTAACTAAAATGGTTAACTAAAATCTCGTATATTTTGATGAAGTATTACAGTTTTATAGGATATGGGTTGAACATAATTACAATTTATTATTATGGATTTTTCTCATAATAGGTAACTAATGCAGTTATTACTTCACTAGCTTCTCACGTCTCCTTGCAAAATATAACATAAATAAGGTTTATATATAGATATCTATTCTTCACAAGGTAAAAGTGTTTTTTTAAAATATAACTTAGAAGAAGATGACCATTAGTAGTAGTAGAATATCGCCTGGTAAAGTGTAAATTGACTGCGACATTTGTGGGCACATAGTGTTAAAACATTCCGTTCCCTACTCTCCGTCCATTTTTTCAAGACGGAATTCCGCCATTGAGTGGTTTGAAAAATTCGGGGAACAAGCATTTTAATGGGAACGAAGTGTCTTTACAATAGGTTTCCATGTTACTTCTGCCATGCCTATGTGCAGGATATAGCGTGAAGCAAAAAAATATATATAAAATATTAATTTCATCCGTATTAGTGTTGAAATAAAAAAATAATTAAAATGTCGTTCAAATAATAAAAAAAACATAAATATATTTTATAGCTAATTTGCAACAAAGTTTTCAATGCAACATAAGTACGTAATGAGTTTCATCTAATATATTGGTCGTAAAAGCTTTACGTAATTTATGTTCACGCAAAGTTTTTCAAGTCGATGCGGTCGTGGCGCAGTGGTTATGTGTTCGATTCCAATTAAGGATAATGATTTTTTTTTAAATTAGGTACTACCCTCTGCTTACATGAAAGACAGCGGCTTAGTATTCGGGCGGAGAGCGGAGGACAGAGCATTTTGACATTAGGTTGTATTACCTATAATTGAATGTGAGTAAGATAAAGCTTCTGGTATAAGGAATCTGGTGTGAAGAAAGGACAGAATGCAGGATCAATGTAAATGGATTGAAGAGAAGTTGATAGTTGGGAAGTATGTTCAGTAGAGTTGGAAGAGACGAGATGGATGTAGAAAGGCTTATCGGTAGCAGGGTAATGGAGCCTTAGATAGATATTTATAATTGTTAAATTAGAAATATTTTTTTTAAATTATTATTTTTTTTAACCTTTAAATTATATAAGCTTAAAACACATTTTTTAGATATCAATTTAAGAATTTGGAAACATTTCAACCCCGTATCATATTATAAGTGTGTATTGCGTGTCATTATAGAAGCGAATACAGATAGGCTCAGGATTAGTAAGCTACCGTCGCGTCGTTGCGTGTACGTGTGTTTTATAGGGGCTCTACATTACCATACACCTTACTTTACGCTGTGCCTTATACAACTGTATAAGTATTGATAGGAAAGTATTTTAACGGACCAGAGGAAGGAATATGAAGGGAATCAAAATTCTGAAAACTTCTGTTTCATATAGTATCATGAAATTTGGCAGTTAGCAACTACAGAATAGTTTGTATTTAAAATAAAAATTAAATCTATACATTTTCCTAAAAAAATATAGTCTTATAAGGGGGGCAAAATTTTATATTAAATCCACTATTTCTTCAAGTGAGATATCATATGAAAGGGCTTGTGGACTGAATATGAAGTTCAATTTCTTATACCTTCTTCCTCTACCCATCAATCGTAACAATGTCGAGCCTTATTTTTTTTTAATTAAAATTATTCTAAGTTACTTTTTAAAAAATATTTAATTAGACTCTAGATTTTAAATATTATATAAATATTTCTAAAATTTCTATCATTTTATCGCTTTCCTCCTTTTTACATTTACTGTACAACAATCCTTATATGATTGCTCTACATTTGCCCCTGGACGTGTAAAGCGGCTCGTAGTGAGGGGGACTTGTGTTTGGTAATGATAACAAAAAATAAATCTATTTTTAAGTCACTCTATGAAAAGTTTTATATTGCTAGCGGCCCGCTCGCGGTTTCACCCGCGTGAACTATGTTATTATTAATTTCTGTCTCCATGACTACGTCCTAGTGACGTCTATGCAAAATTTAAAACTCCTAGCATTTGTAGTAACGAAGTTTCATACAAACTTTCAACCCCAAAAATAACCCCTTAGAAGTCGAATATTGCAAATTCCTATCTTAGCGAGCACCTAAGTCCTATAGGCAACTCTTATGCAAAATTTGAGATTCCTAGCACATGTAGTTTCTGAGATTTCGTGATGAGTGAGTGACTATTCGATTTTATATATATAGATTATACGTGTACCTATTGGCTTTCGTTTACAACTTCGTTTGGGTGGATTTGATAAAGTAATCGAAAAATTTATTTTTTCCTTCCGTGTTGGAATTTTAAAAAATCCTATATTAGTGTTGTCATGTCAAATTTCAGAGAGCGACGCGCTACGCGCTGTGTGTCATTCTCTTGGCAACGGAAGAGTCCTATTTTACTACTTTAATGCCTAAGCTCGAGTGGTTTACTAGTAACCTCTGAAGAGTTCCACTATTCAGATCCTGCCTCCATCACCAGACCACTTCGTTTTTGTGTTATCATCTAAGCCACATGTAACTGCTAAGTTGCATGATGATATAATTATTTTTATAAGTGGGTCAAATTCAGTCTTAGTCTTAGTCTTACCTAGTTAAAAATAATAATTTCGTCATATTTTGGTATAGCAAGATAAAACTTGAAATTTAAATAAAATGCATGTTCAGTAAGAGGAGAAGAAACTTTGTGCTCAATTTCTGTTTTATATTACGTGATTATATACCGTGAAGTAATATGTACATGCTTCAGGTGTAGTGTATATAGGAGATAACATTTCTAAAGCACTGTACCGGCAACGACTTAGCGATTAAGTAAGTTGATTAAATATTTTAATAATTCTTTAATTGAATATAAGAAAAACTTCAAAATATTATATTTTCTTTAAAAGTTTTTGCCTAAGTCCTTGCCGTTTTGTGGCGCAGCTGTACAGAGTGTATTTGTTTACATGACGGTAATGGATTTAATTCCTGATATCTAAGTGTCGGTGTTGATTTTCGTCTTTTCTACACGAAATGTTCGAAAACTTGCGAAACTGTGGAAAACGGAGTTTACACTAGGTTCCCTCTTTTTTCCTCTGCCTAGACATAATGTGGTGCTACAAAAATTTCTTTTGTTACTTCGTTTTCGTTATAAAAAATTATGATGGGATTTGTTGCAGTTTAAACTAATAACTAAAGACTAAAAACATTAAGACAGTTCCATAGTCAATTTCACGGATTAAGGTCTTGGCATATACAACATGAATAGAGAAAGAGAAAGAAATATTTAATTTACACACTACTTTATAAATTATTTTTTTAAGAAGCTGGATTCGGCATGTGGCAGAGTAGAGTATGGAAGAATAATAATGTTAAGATACTCCGTTCTCTATATTCTGAAATTCAATGAAAAAAAAAAACAATAATGAAAAAACGATTCGTATCAACAACAACCAAACATTTTCAGCTTCACGTGTTGCGTAACGTAATTCAACGCCGCTCTTTTGCCTTGATACCAGATTGAAGAAAAATATAAATAAATAATAATTCACAATAAACCGCCCCGTTACAGTCACACGAGATGACGAGAACGGCTCACACCAAACGGTTGTTCTTCACTACTTTTCTTAATATGTTACAAAATATATTAGACTTCTTGACGTGTGGTGTTGTTTTAACGTCCATTTAACGTACGTCATCTGTTTTGACGTCTTATCTCTACTACGGCGATCATTAAATCGTGAGCCGGTAAGGTACGGGGGAGTCTCTACATTTATACGCAGATAGTTAAATAGCCTACTTTTTTGATTAGAAAACTTAGTGGTATAATGTTGCTTGTGCAGCTTAAAGTATATTGTACTATTATTGCGTGATTTGTAGTGGAACTCAACGCCGCAGTTGTCTGTCGTGAGAAAAAAATATCGTCTACGAAGAGCAGTAATAATTGTTGGGACCAGAAAACACTAGCTATTATATACGAGAAGCACTAAGCTATTATATATACTTGTTATATTATTTAATGTTTGGTGGACATAGTATGATTAAGAAATTTTTAAATAGAAGATTTTTTAATATTTAAAAAAAAAGAATTAAATAAATATATTAGTATAACATATTAAAAAAAAATAGTCTAATAAATTTATTTGAGTGTGTGTAATTGTAATATTTTCTATTCTTGGTTTAACCTATTAGGTATTACTTAATCAATTATTATTATCCATTAAATATTGCATAGAACTTAACTGAAAAATAGAAAAATATATATTTCTTTCTACTTGCGCTTTTGAATCTGTGTACGCATCTTCTATATAATAACTGTCAGTGAGCGCTGTCTGTATGTTCGTTAGTGTCAAAGGTCGCGACTCTCCCGCTGACACGAGGCAAATACCTCGCGTTCCCGTATTTTGACACACAGACGAACAGACCAACTGTCAAACGAGACTTTAGACGGCAAATAGAGGGAAAAGTTACAATATTTAATATTAAAGGCCTTTCATATATCAAGCAAATCTTTTATTTTGCATAATAGACTCAGAAAATTTCGTTTAGTTGCTCCTTTCTCTATGTGTCGCTGATCTACACTATTATTAGGAAGCTGATGTGTTTGCTTGGTTGATCGTGCTAATCTCATGAGCTACTTGAATTGAAAAATATTTTTTGAGAAACTTCACAGTATTACGGTAAATTGATATACAATATATTTATATACGTACATATATTATAGTAATATGGTATTTTAGATAGATTTTATATTAAAAAAGAGCAATGTTTATATTTTAAACAAATCCTTTCAATTTGTCTGGCAGTGTCTCTGGTAGCTAAAGAGCTTATTTAGCCTTTGACATAAGATGAAAGAATATAATATATTGTTTTAGCATTACGCTAGATCCCGTTTACTGCTAGCTAATCAGAGGTAACCTAGTACTATCGGCATTTTAATCTAAAAAAAATTCTAGGCGTGAGTGGCAGAAATGAACGCCAGACAAATCTGAAGAATAAAGAATAATTACACAGTAGGCCATTAAGACCAGCTTCCTTATTGTAAAGTGTCAAAAGCACTTTAAAGACATTAATCATTATTCATAATTAATTTGTTTAACCTCTACAAAACAGTTTCACCTTGAACGAGTAAGCTGATTTGAGCAATCATTTGATAATAATCTATTTCTATTCTAACGCTTTTACGAAATAAAATAGGTGCATGGGATTTGCTATTTGGCTCGCGGCTTCGCCCGCTTGAAATAAACTTTTTATTTTTTATGAACCATAATTATTTTACTTTTATGAACGCATTAAAGTAAAACAAACAGTAAATGTTAAGGGAAGTTTTTCAAAATACAATAGTGAAAACTGTTATAAAATCGGTCAAGCTATTTCTCAGATTAGAGTGCACAGAAAAACAGACAATGTTAATTTTTAATTCAACATCTGGAATGTGGGTAAACACTGCAGAACATAATGTCTTAACACAAGACTCTCTTTCTATTCTTTTCTGTTTTGAATTTATGATGTTTTGAGAGTGCCTAACGTCAACGATATCAGAGTCATAGTCATATTTAAGTCTTAATATTTTATTTTAGTGGTTTCTTTGTGTGAGTTCACCCTACCGCTGTATAAGAATGGAAAATTGTTTGTGACCGAACAGTATAAAAAAGAGAAACAAAAACGTGGACATAACGCTATGATGAAATGGAAGGACCCTTTTATCATAAACAACAGAGATGTACCTATCATTATTAAATCAAACGACACATTAAAACTATGAGGATGCAACGTCCGGTGTAGAAGAATTAATATATATTTTACGATTTTATCGTTTACAATTTTTTATCGATTTCTAATTATAAACTTTATTTTTTAAAAGTATTTTTCATGGCTTTTCTTTGAGTGGCGCTCAAGTAATGTAAAAGCCTCGCGAACTCTATGTTTGTTAATGCTTATCAAATCTCAAATGAATTTCTTACAGAATTTCTCAGGATTTATTTAAAGTTATAGAAAAGCAAATAATTTTCAAGAAATTACTCTTATTTTCATATTGATGTAATTTGATGAAAGAAATATAAAAATAATTTTAATAATTATTTTATAAGGAGTCCAATTACTTTTGTTATTGTTGTTTTATTATTATAATACATATTATGAGGAAGTAGTTTAATATGTTTAAGTTATAATAATTATTATCATTTGTACGAAAACATACACATAAAAAACATTCGTAAAGATTTATAATCCTAATATAGAAAAATCTAAAGAGAAAGTTAATAAGCATAATATGGGAACAAAAACTTACCCGTTGGTTTGGGAACATTTCTCTTGACTTGCATCCACTTGTACGTCGGCACAGTGGCGTGGGAGGGGTGCGGTTGGTGACCGACGTGATGGTTCTGCAAGTCCTCTCTGGGAAACTCCCGGAGCCCTCCGAACTCCTCTTTAGGAGAGTAAGGGTCGAAGTCCCCACAGGGCAACGGCGACCCATGACTATAGTGCATGCTCGATTCATCAACAAAGTGCATATTGTATTTGGTTTCTAAATAATGATTATCTAATTTATGTTCATGAATATGCATTTCCTCCGGTCGAGGGACATCCTCTCTATGCTTGAAAGCTTCAGGATGCGGCGGGATAGGATGTATAGGATAATTCTGTTGCAATTCACCGTAGTCCAAGTTAGTGTAACACAGTCCTGTGTCAGTGCTTATCACAGGAGTGGCCTCGTGGGTCGGCTGTCCGTGGATAACGGGTTCGTAGTACGGCGTGGGTTCGTAATAGCTTTCATGGTAACCCTCGTACGGTGGCTGATAAGAAGCACCTTGCTGATAGTATTCCGCGCTGTACCCGCTCTGCTGATTGTTGTACATACCGACGTCCATAGTCATCATGTTTGTCATATACACGTATATATGCAGATGTTATATCACACACATCACTGAACGGAACCCGTGACCGCGGTCGAGTGTAACTGGTAAAGTCGCGAAGTGGCAAAGACCGTCCGCACCTCAGGTGAGCCGGCTGGCACTGATCGCGCTCACGTATAGCCAAACTATTTTTCTTGGCCGCACCTAAAATTTTTATACGCTGTCTCTATCTCACATACATCGAACTGCACTAGCTGAAAGAGACAGCACAATTAGCTCCTGATAAGGAAATAAAATGTGTTTTAGTGGAAAGACGTTGCGTTTACACTGTAAAGGCCAGTTTAAACATATTGCTACGGACGACTGAGCTCCACGACGCACAGTCAGGTAGACTTTTCAGAAAAGTAACCAAGAGGCGTGGTTTGGGAGAGAGGCGGGGTTGGTGGGATCGACTCTACCAATAACAAAACTGGAAATTAATGGCGATTTCGTATTGGCCGGTGCGAGATAATAGTTGCGAATCTGGAGGCTGGATGAGTGTTTTTTATTTACTCCGCGTTGAATGCTCCGGGTGTTTTTACGCGAAACGCTTCAATTTATTCTCGTGACGTAAATCGATTTGGAGGTGTGAACAGTTGCCTTTGCTCCTTTGTTGTCAGTACAGGAGGTAGCGGATCTTGTACATACATACATACATATATTGTTATTATGTTATCTTTTCAACTGCTCCTTTAAAACATGACATTTTATGAATAGTATGCATATGTCAGTCTTTTTGTTGTATAATTTTGAAATAGTTGCTTGATGTTTTTTCTGATTGAGATTTCAAGTGAATTTATTTACAATTTGTAGAGAAATTTGTTATTGTAGTAAAGATCAGATAAAAATAACGCATTTTAATTAAAAATTTAATTAAAATTATTATCAAGAATTCAATTCAATTCGATCAGAAAAATCTTATTTCTGGACTAGTTTTCTTTAATCTTCTTTCTTTCGTAAGAAATGTTGGTATCAAAAGTTGTATATGTCTCTCAAAATTGCCGAACCTAATATACCTAATACTGTTTAACTTTTAACTGAAGATAACTATAAGCAAATTTACTTAAATACAATTTTAATTATGGAAAAGAATTGCAAAATATGTATTGACTGAAAATTAAATGAAATTTGCTAAAACGTCTCTTAACGTTTTTAAAAACATTGGGCACAATCGATAGAAAAGACATTTCCGTTTCCTCCCGAGGAGTGTCTCAGCACTTGGTTCGCAAGTTCCCTCTGCCTACCGTGTTAAGTGCAGGATACAGCGTGAAGCTAAAGAAAAATTAAAGTGTCATTCCATACTCTCTAAAGAAAAAATACTTTTCTAGAAAACGTATAAACTTTGAACGTTGCGGGATTAAAATTTGCGCCTCTTGGGAAGTTCCGTCCATGTCGGGAGATTTTTATACATTTACTAAAAAAAGTAGTAATAAAGTATACTTAAGTACTAGTAGTACTTATACTATAATAGTACTTACAATAAATAGTAAATTTCGCAAGTATCTATTATTTAATTTTCAAATTATACTGAAATGCTGTTTTTGTAAAGTGTAATAAATCACAACCTCTACAATTTGGTTAAAATGTGTGGCTTGACCGTATAGTAGTTTAGGTTTAGTAGCTTTTTTTTACATAGCAAGATGTGTAGAGGAAATCTGGAAACCTAGTGTTAAGACATTTCCTTCTCATTAAGATATTTCCATTCCTCGCTTTTCGCCAAATTAAATAAATATTTCCTTTCTTCGAGTGGGAATCGAACCCAAAACCAGTGGATTTTGCAGCACACTTTGTGCCCCAGCCCCACGACTGGCCTATAGGCCTAATATTGGTTAACTCTATAAAACTAAATATTAAGAGACCAAGACCGACTCCAACTTCTAATCTAATTGCTGCCTACCAGACACGTTGACACCCAACCACGTCCCCTATCTCAAAAACAATCTGACACCATTGACATTTCATTTTCTATATAATTGTTTCATCCCAGCAGTACCAATTTTCGAAACAATGACAGAAATGGGACGATTGTGATCTCGAAGCCCGATGTAAGCGCACCACCACACAAGCGCTGACAAGATAAACTAAAATTTTGAAATTCTATACTATACTACTTCTATTACTATTCTTT
>HE671514.1:0-12669 GCA_000313835.2 Heliconius melpomene melpomene
ATTTTTTAAGACTCTAAATTCAAAATTTTTATAATAATCGGTGGCGTTTTAAAGATTTTTCCATACAAAATTTCAAGCCCTTATTTGCACCCTTAGGGGAAGAATTCTAGAAACCATGAAACATGTGTTCAATTAAATACTTTTAAGAGTCTGAATTTCAAATTTTATAAACATTGGTGCCGATTTAAAAAAAATCTATACAAACTTTCAACCCCTTATTTGCACCCTTAAGGGGAGAATTCTAGAAAACGATGAAACACGTGTTCAATTAAATACTTTTAAAAATCTAAATTTCAAATTTTATAAAAATCGGTGCCGATTTAAAATTTTTTCCATACAAACTTTGAACCCCTATTTCACCCCTTTAGGGTAAAAATTTTTCAAAATCCCTTCTTAGTGGATGTCCAGATTACGAAAGTAAACTTTTGTCCAAATTTAACGTTTCTACCATCAGCGGTTAAGGCTGTGCGTGCGTCTTACCTCAGTCAGTGAGGACAAGTCCTTTTATATATATAGATTGGCAAAATTTCGTCTCAATTATGCTTAATATTTTTAGACTATGAAAGTAATATTTAGATTTTCAATTTACTTTACTGTAATTTCTTGTTTCAAATATACACCTCGTCTTTTTTCTATCTACGTTTAAAATATAGGATTAAGGAAGTTCAGACTACAGCTCTCTAGAGAATTTTGTTTAATATCTTACCTTCTGTGATGGTTGGATTTATGTCAGAATTCTGGTTGCTGAGCCATCCATGAACGATTACAGCAGTAGGAACCTTCGCGTTAAAGTTCGAGTAGGCTACACTATCTGCATTATTCATTGTGAGATAATTAGGCAAGTTTTGGTTTCGCCTAAAAAGCAAAAAAGTTTTTATATTATTATTTTACTAGCGGCCTGCCAGCGACTTCGCCACTTGATTTAATTGACATTCTGTCATGACTTGAAACAGAATTGACTGACAGTCATTGTCACAATTGACTGCCATATAGTGTTAACACACTCCGTTCCCCTCTTTGCGCGGAATTCTGGAAACATTGCGTGTTGAAAGGCGGAACTCAACTCCGCGCTTTTGCCTCGATGCCAGAGCGAAGAAACGGAAATATAAATTTAAGTATAATATTTCGTTTCCTCGAGTGGGGATCGAACCCACAACCATCGCGTTACAGTCACACCCATGTGCCCGTTGCCTCTTAATTTTTTTTTGTGGAAAAAAATATTACCTGGTAAACAGTAAATATTCGTTATCTGCAGGGTTTCTTGTCACCTCGTCTAAGGCTTTCATATCCAACTCCTGTTTCAAATCGATCTTACGCATGACGCCATTTTCATCAGGATACTCTAAATATCTTGAATATTTCTTATTGACATTTTTCGCGGTTACTGCTATAATCGCAAACACTGAAACAATTGAACGATACTAAGTCTTGTTATTGGTAATATGTGGTTTTTAATTATATAGTATAAATAATATTTGAATAGTGCGAATTCAAGTTTATTTTAAATAAATATCATATATAATATATAAGATAAATATTTTAAATATAAATAGTGATTTAAATGTTTTATTTATCCTATAATAAGACACCTACCGATAGCAAGGAGACACAGTAGAGACTTCATAATTTCAACTTTGTTGAGGACTCTCTAAATGCAAGTAACTAAAACATCTTTTATATCTATCTATCTTAATGCAAAACCTTAACTGCTGATAATTTTGATTTGTTTCTAATGGATTAAAACTGCTATTATTGTTATCTCTTTTAGCATCATTTAACTTTTTTCAGAATGATTAAAAATATATACATATATTTATCTACTACTTTTTATAAGCCAATCAATAATAAAGGCAATGTTATGAAGCATATTTATATTTTTGCATTTACTTTTTAACCAACTTCTAAAAAAAATAGTCTTTTCTTATGTTACTTCAGTAGCTACTTTTGACTGGGTGAACCGATTTTAACTCTTTTTTGTTTGAAAACTGGTGATTTCCGTGTGGTCTCATTTTAATTTAGTTAATTTCTCACAATATTATGAATGAGAAAGTCGCATAACTCTTTTTATTACCGATTACCGATTAACACGTTAAGGGTAGTTTGATAAGAGTTTCGTTAGATTCTGTTTATGGGCTCCCTTTGAACTCGGGTTTTTTTTTGTTATTCAAATTCAAATAATTTTATTACATACTTCATTTTTTGAATGTCAAACTGGTAAGTTACCAGTTCACAACAGTGTATGCCTCAGACCTGAGAAGAGCCGGCGCAAGAAACTCAGCAGGACTATTTTATTTAAATCAATTTTATACAAATACAATATGTATTTCTAATTCTCTTCCCATCCTGTACACAGTCCTATAACCAACCCATCACTCCTTTATACCTCAAAGAATGATTTAATTTCTTGAGGTCGAACACCCTTCACTCCTAGCACCCCCGTTACCGTAACAACCTGTTCCCGCTTGTGCGCCACGACTGGATTCATTTAAATTTTATATGAAAAATATGTTAAATGATTTATGAAAATGAGCCTTATTGTAGAAAATCGCTAATCATTCCGAGTAATCGCAACCTATAACTTTTTCAGTGATGCATTTACATTAAACTGAGAATAATTTTAACTTTCCATAAAGAATATATGTTTTTTGCAAAACTTGTAAATAATATATTTTACTTCACGTTACTGTTAAGACGTCTAGGATTAGCTTCTTTGCTTAAATTTAACTACATAATTTTAAACAAAATTAGTTCTAGAAAATTTTAATATCACAAGTTTATCAAAAAATGTCTATACCAAATTATTAAAAAAAGATTGTTATTTAATATTATAACGAGTCTTAGAGCAAGCTAGGTGTAAGATAATTGTATTTTTTCAGCAGGAATCTTTATACATAGTAAGTTTAAAATTTCTTAATATAAAGTAGATAAATGAGGTCGTCGTGGCGCAGCAGCACAAGGGTGTGACTATAACGCGACGATTGTGGGTTCGATCCGCACTCGAAGAAGTGAAATATTTATTTACGTTTATATTACACTAGGTTCCCTTTGCCTACCCTGCTGCATGCAGCATGAAGCTGTTTTATTTATTTATTTAACTATTTACAACATATGATTCTAAGCTCTTCTTGAAAGGATGTTTTTATAATCTTTAAAAATATCAGGTAGAATGTATCAGGTATTTTTATGTCTTGAAGTAAATCTTATCGCACATAATATGTTTCTTTTCTTAATAATAAAGCATAATTGAAATGTTATAAATGCGAGAGACAAATATAGACTATATTTTTATTTGTGTTTTTATTTACATACAGATTCACCATCGTGGTCGGATGAAAATTAAGAATTGAGTATCATAGAAATATGAAGTCATATAGCAAAATTGAATTTAGGTGTAATTGTTTTGTTGTCCTTGGATCACGTCGTTAGTTTACGGGTTTTACTTGCAGATCGCACTTGTTAACTTAATCTCGTATATTAACAGTTTATGGCTTTTTTGCTACAGGTTTCTATAAATGTACCAAAAACTTGGTTAATTACGAGTATATATTATTATATAATACTAGCGACCCTCTTGCGGCTTCGCCCGCTTTTACTACTGGATTATTCATATAATGTATGTTTGCAAAGCACTTAAGATAATGTGAAAATTAATTAAACCCTAATGCAACCCGCATTTTCGTAGTTTCAGTAAGGATTTTCCAATTTTTTTACACAGAAAGGATTTTTTAGTAGGTAACGTAATTTTAAATCTGTGCTACTAATCTTTTCAAGTACTTATTAAAATATATTTAAATGACTATTTTTAGATAGTTAAATGACTATTGTTAAACGGAACAAATTATAAACAAAAACCTACCTACTAATAACTACTACAAAAAATATGAAACCAAATATATCGCGCTGAAATAATACATTCAACTCCAATTATCCAAATACGTGCAAACGCATCTAAATCTTCGTTGCTATAGAGGCAGGCGGGTTTTTTTTTTTTTCGAGCTTGTGGTTAATGCTGAAGAGGGTATTCTGTCCCTGGTGAAAAGCAAACACTACGTGGCTGCCTGTGACGAAAATTAAATAAAATGCATCGGCCGGGAATCGAACCCGGGCCGCCCGCGTGGCAGGCGAGCATTCAACCACTGAACCACCGATGCGTGTAAGGCAGGCGGGCGCGGCGGACGCGCTTGTATAAGCAAAACGTCGCGGGACGCATGGCGAGTGGCGAGCCGTTTCGCAGCAAGGATTTTTTGATATTGTAACAACTTCTAAAGTACTTATTAAAATGAAAAACAGTAAAAGACAGTTTTGATCTACATTAAATGGCCAACGTAACTAATATACTTATTTATATGCTGAGAGTAAGGGATAAGTGAAACTTGAGTAACATACAGCTGATGTGTCAACGGCGGGATGTGTCAACAATTAAATGCGTTTTTCTGTAAAACTATTCGCAATTTCCAAATAGTTTAAAAAGCAAATTTCCAAATAGTTTAAAAAGCAAACGTAGAAATTTAATAAAGTATTTAAAAGGATAAGGATTAATACCATTATGGAAAAATATCCCTCACAATAAAAAATATATTGAAATTACTATTTTTAGACAGAAATATGATCACTACACGTTACTCTTAAAAGATACGAATATGCTCTCGCGAACTTTTTTGTAGATCTCATTGAGAGGAACAATACTCCAGTACATTTTTTTCATGTAGTATTTACCATTAAAGCAGCGCATGCGCCAAAGTGTCTCAGCGGGTAGGACTTTATACACATTTATCGTATTTATGTTAATTTACATAAGAATGTACAAATAATAAACTATATATAAACCTTCTACGAAAAACACTCGACTTAATGTTGAAGACCGCATCAAAATCCGTTGGGTGGTTTAGAAGAAGAAGAGTTAGAAACAACAGACAGACACGAAAAGCGACTTTGTTTTATAAGATATAGGATAGGATGTATTATAAATCTAATTATCGTCATTATGTTCTTCGAGGCTGAGGCTGTGAAGAAAAGAAAGACATTCAGTGAGGCTTCGAATTACTGAATGTCTTTCTTTTCTTTCCTTCTCGCATTAATCCCGGCTATTGCCAGGGTCTGCCCTCCTACTCAACCTACTCCACTTTGCACGGTCTTTTGCGTCCTCGGTGGTTAGACCATTGGCTCTCATGTCCTGCATCACGACATCCAGCCAGCGCTTCCTTGGGCGTCCAGGAGGTCTGACTCCAGGGACTGATATAGCAAGGCACTTGCATCCGACATAGTTCTTAGGCCGGCGCGTAACGTGGCCAAACCATCTCAGACGACGCTCTTGGAGCTTATCCGCTACGTCACGGACTCCAAGACTACCTCGAATGAATGTGTTGCGTATGCGGTCAGACTGCGTCACGCCGCACATCCACCTCAGCATCTTCATTTCCGTGACGTGAAGCTCCTGAGTGTGCCGGGATAGTGCCGGCCAACATTCGCTGCCGTATAAAAGAACCGGTCGGATGATGCTCTTGTATATCAGCCCCTTGAGCTTGGGCGGTATTCTGCGGTCGCAGACCACACCAGTGACCTCCCGCCATATGGCCCAGGCAGCGCTTATCCGCCCTTGGACATCGTGATCGATGCCTCCAGACTCGTGCATAACGGATCCAAGGTACCTGAACTTCTCCGACTTAACGGCTGGCTCAGGACCTATAAGGATGGTGCTCGAGTCCCGGCTCCCGCAGGCCATGTACTCTGTCTTCGACACATTGAGTTTAAGACCGCCGTTCTCAAGCGTTCCCTTCCAGAGGTTCACTTTACGCTCCAGCGTCAGTCGGTTCTCGGCAATGAGTGCTATGTCATCGGCATACATCATCAGCCATGGAGGCTGGTCCTGGATGTGAGCCGAGACAGTATCGAGCACTACATTGAATAAGAACGGACTAAGAGCTGAGCTCTGGTGAACCCCCACTGTAATCGGGAAGGGTCTAGTGTCGCCAACAGCAGTCCTAACCATAGAAGCGGAATCGTGGTACATGTCTCTGATAATCTCAATATAGGCCTCAACGGCCTCTTATCCCGGGAACGTGCCAGTTTGTAAATGAGCTTCTGCCCCTCCACAGTTTCAAGTTTATCATACAATGGTGACAAATCTATGTGCGATTGGCAATATCACAATATCTTTATTAAATAATTATTTAAGTATCATTTATATACTTCTTTGATAATTTAAAATTAAGAATAAAAAATCGATATACTAGATATAAGAATTCCAAATATTCTTATATAAAATTTGATAATTATACAAGAAATAAAATTTATCACATTGATTAGAATCACATTGGGTTAAAAATACGACATTATAAGAAATAACATTTTATTTACAAATTAATATTAATTTCAAGATCTTTTGTTACTAGAATGGGTATCTTCTTTCTGTATTCACTCGGAATAATCCATTTCTGTAATTTAAAAAAGTTAAGCTATATCACTACATATAAATGACGATAAATGTAATTAAAAGTTTAATGATAAATTTGATTAAACACATCTAGTTTTAATTTGAATACCTAATATAAAAAATTAGTTTAAAAAAAATCTATATTTTTTATGGTATTAGAAGTAATTTTAATATGTAAAGAAAAAAAAAAATTATTATTAATTACCCTCTCTTATTCAAATTGTCATTTCCCAAGGGTAAGTTCGCTCCATTGCAATTATTTCTATCAACTTCTCGCATATTCTCGCATCGTCTGCCAATTAGATGGTTGTAGGTAATGGACGATGCTAAAAGTTCCCAAGCTCTGTTATGATCACAAATGGGGGTCAAACACCCAGGTTGAGATTTACCACCATTCGGGAAAAAGTCCGCGTTACCAACAGCAGATCCTATTCCCAACCCGACAGTACCACCGTTGGTATGAATACCTTCGACGTATACAGCATCATTAGGACTAAGGCGGTTTGAATTTGAACTCCATAAAGGTCCAGCAGGGTCTAAGCCTGTAAAAGTTTGTTTTCAATAGTTACTGTTTGATATTTAGTTTTCGCTACAATACTAATCGTATTAGGATACAATTGTATGATATACTGGTGTATCTTAGCTCAGTATTTTCATGAATATAGGAACATATGTATCACTAGAAACCACAAATTGCGTGCGTTGAGATTGATAATTTTAATAAAAAGTACTAATATAATTATTTTATGTAAAAAATGACAAAATTTACCTGTAATACGAGCCACTCGTCCACCAAGTTCTCTACCAGCATTTCCAACAACGTGTGCACCTAAACTAAATCCAATCAAATGCATGGTATTGTAGGGCGCTCCAGTGACCCTGTTAATAAATGCCAGAAATTGTCCAACTCCACGTCCTACATCTGGAACTCCACGCACCGCAGTATTGTAAGGCATAAGGGCAAGTCTTCTCCAGTCCACTACAATGACGTTCACGTCACTCTTACGAAGGTAAACTGTAATTTTTCGTTATAATTTTACTTAATATATACGATTCATATAAAACATTTGTAAGGACTAACTTATACATATATGTACATATCTTATTTTCAATTATCCGTAATTTAGCTCTTGAAATATAAGTATTTGAGATAATATGATATTGTGAAATCAATATTTCGTTTTTGAAATTTACTTTACTATAATTTTATTTAACTTATTTAACAACTTACCGTCTCTGATGATTGGATTTATGTCAGTATTCTGGTTGCTGAGCCATCCGTGAACGATTACAACAGTAGGAACCCTCGCGTTAAAGTTCGATGAGGTTACACTATTTGCATTATTCATTATGAGAGCATGAGACAAAATTGGGTTTCGCCTGAAGAGAAAAAAAAAGAGAAAAAAATTCAGTTCATTTTCATTCATCATCATCAGGCAAGCCAGGTGTGTGCCACAGGTGCACAACTGTGCGACTGTAAACGCGACAGGTTGTGGGTTCGATTTTCACTCGAGGAAATGAGTGATTTAATATTTTTATTTTCCTCGCTCTGAGAACAAGGCAAAGAGTGGCACTGAGTTGTGCCACTGAACACGCAATGCCTGAATACAAATTTTGGTATTTTATTAGCCCGAATTCAACGTATTACCAAGCAAGGAAAATAAAAATAATATAAAAAACGCCCCGAACGGGAATTGAATACAGAACCATCATATACTTAGTAACGATTTTAATATATATACATACCTGGTGAACAAAAAATATTGATTATTCGCAGGGTTTCTTGCAACCTCGTTTAAGGCATCCATATCCAACTCCTGTTCCAAGTCGATCTTGTGCATGACGCCATTTTCACCAGGATACTCTAAGTATCTTGAATATTCCTTATTCACATGTTCCACGGGAACTGCTATAACCGTAAGCACTGAAACAATTGAGAGATACTAAGTTCAAATCTTGTTATTGCTAACATGTGGATTTTAAAGTAATAGAAATAATATTTAAATTAATTAATTTTAACTAAATATTATATAATAAATGGTATTTCCAATCAAATAAATAGTGATTTTAAGCTTGTAATTTAATCTATAATAAGCCACCTACCGACGGCAAGGAAACACAGGAGAGACTTCATAGTTTCAACTTCGTTGGGGACCCTCTAAATGCAAATAACTAGAAACATCCTTTATATCTTGTAAAACGTAACAGCTGATAATTTTGATTTATTTCTAATGGATTAACATTGCTATCACTGTTATCTTTCTTAGATATATGTATATATATATTTACATACTACTTTTCAAAGCCAATCAATAATAAGGGTAATATTATAAAGTGTATTTTTATTTTAACATCCTTTTTTACTCTAAAAACAAAACAGAATAAAAAAAAATAATTCATTAAATTAGCTTCAACTTTAAAATTGATTTAAATGATTATAATTAAAATTTGAATACTACAAAACATTAAAGGGTTCGTGTCACAAGTTCATTTAAAAATTATATATATTTGAAATAAAGTTCATGTAAGATGCTCTGTTTTCCACTTTCCACCGATTTTTCAAGGCATTGCGTCTCGCGTTTTTGCCTTTGAACCAGAATGAAGAAATGAAAATATTAATCATTCCCCCGACTGGGAATGGAACCCACAACTAGCCGTACCTAGACGGTATTATAATACTATATTTTATATAAAATCATCATTATATATCACAAAGAAACGAAAATTGCCCCTATGAAATATATCTGAAGGGATTTAAGAAACGTCGTTAGTAGGCCTCTGAAAATAGAACATTAAGTTTGATTAAAAGCGGATCTACATCACCGAGGACTGTAATATAAAAACTATTACGGCGCGAGCATAAAAGTTATTCCCCCAAATTACGTAGACGGCCATCTTAACCCGCTAAACTGGGGATGTGTTGGGGAGTTTTTGTCGGATTTCTGTTGAGGAGAAGTCCGAAATCTGTTGTATTAGTGAAGCAATTTGTCCCGGGCTCGCTGCGAACTTTTCTAATCTAAACTGTTGGCCGGTCGCGTTCAATCTTCGGAAGAACTCGTTCGCCCACTCACACTACGGATACGCTATCGATAAAACGATTTTTGGACTTTTGGAATTTCGTACAACCATCTTAGTGCGGGTAGTTGAATTATTTATATCATTTAAATTTTCTTTAAAAGCCTGTAGTAGGAAACAGACTAGAAAACAAATCAACACGATCTGAATATAAATACGTTTATACAAGTGGCCATATTAAATACTTTTAAAAATAAAAAATATATATGATATAGATATATTTTAAATTTTTTATGAATATTAGCCTCACTGGAGAGTGACATTTTTTACTCTAATTCTAATTAAGCGCCACCTGTAACTTTTTCAGTTCTACATCTAAAATTTCCATTAAAATATTTTTGTAGAACTTGAAAAAAAAAGATAACTTAATTATTTTAAAGACAAGGAATAGCGTAACTACTTTAATTAGGTTAGTATAAAATTAAACTTCTTAATATCGCAACTTTATCAAATATTAACAGCCTAAACCGACAATCAAATTATTACATGAAGATTGTCAGGTTATTTTTCATCAGAATCATTATTATTATAATTGAAACCTTGAGACCAAGCCAAGTTTAAAAACAAACTAGGTGTAAAATTAATTGTATTATTTCAGCAGGAATCCCTATAGTAGGTATAAAAGTTTCTTAATATAAAGTTCATGCTCTGTAACATCTTGAGTTACAATTTACAAGTATCTATAATTTGATTAAAATATTTAATTAAAGCTTTTCAATTATAGAGGTCAAATAGAGAAATATATTTTTTAATTCTTATTGTACCTACTATAGAATTTTATCAGTTTTGCATAATTCACTTAAATATTTTTTTTAAATTATTAGATTTAACATTATTTTTTATAGCTTCACGCTGCATCTCGTACGTAGGGGGTTAGGAAAAAAGAACTCGTGAAAACTAGTATTAAAGTAGGCCGTTCCCATTAAGACACTTTCGTTACTCACTTTCCGAATTTTGGAGGCATTCCGAATTTTGGTAGGAAAAGCTGAATTTTTATCTAAATATTCTACATATCAGCGTACATAATACAAAAATCCCAAATAATAGTCGTCAAATTAAATGACACATCTTAAGGATAAAACACCCCATTACGCTGATATCTATGTAGTATCATCAAATATCACAGCGATCACATAATAAAAAGCAATAAAGAGAACGAGTACTGTAACAGATGCTCCAACAATAATGACACGGAAAATATCCTTGTTGCTAACAATCCTTCATATTGAGATCGAATATACGATATGTTCGATATCGCTGTTTTCCAAGCCATTATTTTATTTTATGGAGAAATAAATAATATGGATCTTATTGATATAAAAGTGAAAATTGTTTAAAGAAATTGATTAAAATTTTTCTAAAACTAGTCCGAAAAATTGATGGTATATCTGCATCACATTAAGGATATAAGTAAATTTTCATATACATATACTTTAATAACAAATTCAAGTCATTTGTCTTATTGTGTTTATTAAAAATAAAATTTAATTTAATAATAATTTAACATAAATTGTATTTAGATATATTTCATCTAGAGTTTAGTATTATGTAGTTCAAACAAATTAATATTTTTAATTATAAACAGGTAGTTCTGTACTTTCTTCCCGAATTTAATCCGACTTGAGTTCTGCCACTCAGCTGGATATCTGCTGAATGGCAGATGCAAGGAAATAATAATATTTTTTCTTCCCAAGTGATGCTTAAACCCACAATTATCACGCCTACTTCAAACCCTCTCATTCTTCTCCATGATGACCTCATTATGGATGGATAATTTATCAAAAAATAGGTATCTATAAAATGTTTATAAGCGAAATTTTATTTTGTATATTCTACATAACATCTTCCATTTTTAATTCCCAAAAGACATACTACAATAACAACTAAGTTAACACTAGAATGAATATAACATCAAAAGTAAACAATTTCCTGTATTCCAAAACATAATAATTAATCCTTCATCCCAACAAATAGGAGCATAGAAAGCGAGATCATTAATTTGAACACACTGAGTTTCATATTATACGCTAATGTGTCACAGGTGTCATTCACATCCCATACAATTTTAACCTCTAATTGCTCCTTGTTTATGCGAACAAATTAATGTTACGAAATTACCTTCATAGATAATTGAATATTGTAAACTGTTATTTGTGGGTTCTAGTTTCTACTGCCATATTTATAAACCTCTCTCAAGGCTGAGATTGATCTTGAGATGCCTTTTTCTCTTTGCCGTTTGATCTCAAGATCGATATCTATAAAAAGGGACGACAGTCTCCTTAGATAATTAAATATTGTAAACTGTTATTTGTGGGTTTTAACTGCCATATTTATAAACTCCTCTCAAGTCTGAGATCGATCTTGAGATGCCGTTTTCATCCATAAGTTATATATCTATGAAAATTATATCTATAAAAGAGGGACCATGGTGCTAAGAATAATTTGTGGTATTTGAATGAAAATACACGTTATATACACAACTTTAGTTTTAGAATTGCGTAATAACACTTAATTGAATTGAATGTTAGATATAATAGAAATTATAAATGTATACGTGTTATCTATTACGTACGTTATCTATTGTCACACTTGTGGTGGTTTTAATTACATGCTATGGTTGTCAATTTACATAGATCAAACTCGAGGGAATTTAGATTTAAAATTTGCCATAAAAAAACTAATTTCTATATTGATATTTTTATAATCTTTAACTAAACCATCTGAACTCAATAAAAAAATAACATCCACTCGTATTTATTTAAAAATTAAGAATTCCTGATATTTATTTAACTATTTACTCATTTTCTTTTGAAATTCATACGGCAAATTCACATTCATTCACAAGAAAAACTATTGACCTCTTAACCCAGATATAACGTTCGCTTTTCATCTGCACAAAACAAAACGGGCGGCTCTCCAATGCAATTACCGAAGCCATCACACCATTAATTCGATGCCTTTTAAAGATTTAGTAATGAAGCTTGTGAATACTATCGTCGAGAAGGGCAGAACTCGTTAGAGACTCTTTACCGAAAACTTTTTCGGCAGAATGTGGGCAACCAAAACGCTGATAACGGAAAACTTGACGTTCTACGTGATCCTTTTGACACAACTTTTACATTGTACCCTCACTTTCTTAGCGTTTCATCCTTTTTCATTTT
>HE671514.1:12769-32672 GCA_000313835.2 Heliconius melpomene melpomene
AAGCTATTAATCCTATCCTATATCTTATAAAACAAAGTCGCTTTTTGTGTCTGTCTGAACTTTCTAACTCTTCTTCTTCTAAACCACCCAACGGATTTTATTACGGTTTTCACCATTAGGTCGAGTATTTTCTCAGGGAAGGTTTATATATAGTTTATTATTTGTACATTCTTATGTAAATTAACATAAATACGATAAATGTGTATAAAGTCCTACCCGTTGAGACACTTTCGCGCATGCGCTGCTTTAATGGTAAGTACTACATGAAAAAAATGTACTGCAGTATTGTTCCTCTTAATAAGATCTACAAAAAAGTCCGCGACGGCATACTCGTATCTTTTAAGAATAACGTGTAGTGATCATATTTCTGTCTAAAAATAGTAATTTCAATATATTTTTTATTGTGAGGGATATTTTTCCATAATGGTATTAATCCTTATCCTTTAAAATACTTAATTAAATTTCTACGTTAAACGAAGATAAAATTTGCTTTTTAAAGTATTTCGAAATTGCGAATAGTTTTAGATAAAAACGCATTTAATTATTGACACATCACGCCGTTCACACATCAACTGTATCGAGTCAAGTTTCACTTATCCCTTACTCTCAGCATATAAATACGTATATTAGTTACGTTGGCCATTTAATGTAGATCAAAACTGTCTTTTCTGTTTTTCATTTTAATAAGTACTTTAGAAGTTGTTACAATATCAAAAAATCCTTGAAACGCGTCTCGCGACGTTATGCTTATACAAGCGCGTCCGCCGCGCCCGCCTTCCTTACACGCATCGGTGGTTCAGTGGTAGAATGCTCGCCTGCCACGCGGGCTGCCCGGGTTCAATTCCCGGCCGATGCATTCTATTTAATTTTCGTCACAGGCAGCCACGTAATGCTTGCTTTTCATTAGGGACAGAATACCCTCTTCAGCATTAACCACAAGCTCGAAAAAAAAAACCCGCCTGCCTCTATAGCAACGAAGATTTAGATGCGTTTGCACGTATTGGATAATTCGAGTTGAATGTATTATTTAATGTCATTTAACTATCTAAAAATAGTCATTTAAATATATTTTAATAAGTACTTTATATTATCTAGATTAGTATCACAGATATAAAATTACGGTACCTACTAAAAAATCTTTGCTGTGTAAAACAATTGGAAAATCCTTATTGAAACTACGAAAATGCGGGTTGCATTAGGGTTTAATTAATTTTCACATTATCTTAAGTGCTTTGCAAACATACATTATATGAATAATCCAGTAGTAAAAGCGGGCGAAGCCGCAATAGGGTCGCTAGTCTATATATATAAAAAGGACTTGTCCTCACTGACTGAGGTAAGACGCACGCACAGCCGTAACCGCTGTGCGTAGAAACGTGAAATTTGGACAGATGTTTACTTTCGTAATCTGGACATCCACTAAGAAGGGATTTTGGAAAATTTTAACCCTAAAGGGGTGAAATAGGGGTTCAAAGTTTGTATGGAAAAAAATTTAAATCGGCACCGATTTTTATAAAATTTGAAATTTACATTTTTAAAAGTATTTAATTGAACACGTGTTTCATCGTTTTCTAGAATTCTCCCCCTAAGGGTGCAAATAAGGGGTTGAAAGTTTGTATGGAAAAATTCTTAAATCGCCACCGATTTGTATAAAATTTGAAATTTAGACTCTTAAAAATATTTCATTGAACACACGTTTCA
Source organism: Heliconius melpomene melpomene (assembly GCA_000313835.2). Classification (NCBI taxonomy): domain Eukaryota; kingdom Metazoa; phylum Arthropoda; class Insecta; order Lepidoptera; family Nymphalidae; genus Heliconius; species Heliconius melpomene. The sequence continues at coordinate 14,471 of HE671514.1, forward strand.
TGGGTTATTAGAATTCACCCCTAAATACGCAAGCGAAGCTGCGCGCGTCCGCTAGTATTTTTATATAATAATACAGAATTTATTGGCGAAAATTAACGTCTTACTTTAAAAAATTTAATCTTAACTAAAAATATAGTTTAAATCAATTTTATATCCTATAAAAAAACTGAATTACGAGTAAATAAGGAGGCAAAGCGTAGTGTTGAGTTCCGCCATTTAACATGCATCAAAGAATTCAACGGAAAGAGTGGAACGGCAGTGTTTAGGTTCCCTATGTAAAGCGTGAAGCGTGAAAAAAAACTTTAAGTTTAAATCCTTGTATACAACCGTTACCCACTTCCGTGAATATTAAAAATTTTGCTATTTTCATTGGGCTTCGCGCAATCACCCGTTAAAGGAGCCGATATCGTGATGAATGGCTCTAATCCACGTTTTGAGCTCCGGGCCTGCATCCATCATGTTCCACCCCCTTCACTTGTTTCATATTTCATTCTAGAAAAGAGCGTTATTCAAATACCCTAGTTCATATGCAAGAAGCTGTTTAAATTGATGTGCTTGAGACGAATATTTCATATGAATTTATAAAGAATTTTATTTACTTTCAAGCAATAGTAATAAATTCGTTTCAAACTCGGATAAATATTTTTATTTGGGAATATTGTCATTTCTTAGGTCTGTCTATCAATAAAGTGAGTAAATTGGATAATATGTAATTTAAATTTCATATACTAGTACCAGTTTTGATATTATTAAAGCGAAATACAGGTGATGCACTATTATATAAATAATAAACTGATTAAGTGCGAGTCGAACTCTGCCACCGAGGGTTCTGTACCAATTTCAAAATTTTAAGTCTACGGGAAGTCCAACTTATAAAATTTGCCAAACTTAAGTTTGCGGTCATATACACTTTTGAGTTACGGAACCCTAAAAAACAATAATACTTGAAGTAAAGTAAATACACTGGGATATGCAATTACGTTTCCGTTATAAACCAATACCTTTTCTAATAATTGAAATAAATAAGAAATGAAAACCGAGAGCGAACAAAGCGCAATAGATTTTAAATTATATTTCCAACAAGACTTAACGACGTAAGGTACCTACTTTCTACGATATTAATAATTAATAATAGCTTTTAGATTTAGCTTTCCTGATACACTTATAGAAAGTGCATATAAGCTAGCTAACAGAAATCGATTAAATGTCGTTAAATCAATTAATGATTGATTATAATCAAATCAAATCAGCTTCACGCTATATCCCGCACACAGCAGAGTAGACAGAGGGAACCTAGTGTTAAAACACTCCGTTCCCCACTTTCTGCCGAATGATTGATTATTACATTTCATATAGAGTTAAATCTAGATTATTATTTAAGTTTTAAAAAAATAAATGTTGTAAAATATGATATGGCGTTTGTTATTAAGTAACGTTTCTTTAATATTATAACTTCTTACTAAAAAATAAATGATTTAAATATTATTTGTCATTGTTTTTTAAAATTATACATAACCATATCTCCTAGCTTAATAATTTTCTCATATTTTACTACTGAAATAAACGTATTCCGTCACCTTTACAATAATTTTAACAATAAGTTCAATTAAATACACTTTAACTATTTCTAGATACTAAATTCTAAATTATCACATACGGAAGAGCATCCGAGAGTAAGTTAGTGCAAACAGCTATTAATTTCTCATCGGATGTGTTGCAGTCGCGTATAGCAGCTACGACGTGCTTCTAAATCTAGCTTCTAACTTTTGATATAGCTACACACGCTATCTTTGTTGGTATGATATAAGAAATAAAATGGAGTTGAAAAATAATTTTCTTTTCTATTTTTTAGTATTAAATATAATTAAATGATGTCTGTAAGTTGAAATCCGCGTTAAAATAACTTTTGGGTGATACAATAAAGTAAATATAAGTTTTATTTATATAGTTATTATTATTATCTATCACAAATTTCAATACTTCCAATAATATACAGTAACAATCATCAATCTCTACGTAATTTAGTGTTAAGACACTAAATTCCTTAAGTTCCAAGTGAGAATCGAACCTACAACCTATCCCGTTACAATCGCACGCTAGTGCCTCTGCGCCACAAGGCCTCTACTATACTTTATTATTAAAATTCAATACATATCTTAATAATTTCAGCTACAACAAAAGCAATGTTAAAAAGTTATATATAAAATTAAATTAAAGAGTCTCTATCGGGCTACAGTGATTTACACATTCCGTCAACTACATATCCTCGCATGAACAAGAACACACTCTATTATTTTCCCAATATTATCGAAGTATCAAAGGACGATTCCTGAAAGTATCTTTTGCGTATTAAATGAAACAACGTAATTTGTCAGCTATTCTATAGAAATAAGGTATAAATTCGTTTGATCGTTTATTTTCGGCGTTTTCATTTGAAGGCAGTTAGGTAGTAAGTAAGGAGTTGGGAGAAACGAGTGTTTTTCACGGTCTCATTATGTGACGATTCGTATTCGAGGGCGAACGGGAGCTACCGACGCAGTAAAGGTTCAAGAGTATCATCGCCCTCTTTCAAATACACCCTGTAGACAACCCCTACTGACCTATTTAATGGAGGATACAATTTTACAAAAGAAAACTGTTATTTTTTGTGATATATTGTATATATCAAAGGCGAGAGTGCTGGAATCTAAAATCATTCTGTGTAACTATATAAATATGTTATAAATATAAATAAGGAAAGATATTTTTTTGTATGATATTAAAAAATATATCGATACTTATAAATAGAGATACTTATTTGGACTATAAAAGTAAATATATACATTGTATTACAATATTTTATTCCGTGGAAAATAGGGAACGAAGTGTCATAACACTAGGTTCCCTTTGCCTGCCCTCCTGTGTGCAGGATAGAGCGTGAAGATGGTTTGAAATTGAACTTACAGCCAGCACATTCATCACTATAGACCAAAATAATAAGCATTGGAACTACAAATATTGTTAGAAAAACTAATTATTTTTTTATTTTTCAATTTTATTTAACTAAATTCGAATTTTATTTAATTCTTCTAAAACAATAAACTAAAAGTCAGACAGCTTTGCGTTTAAGCCTATCACGATCGACTTCCCATATGTTCAATTTTAAAATACAATATAGATTTTAAAAGGATTACAATATGGCACCAACAATTTCAATTTAGTGCAGTGTTTTGGATTGATACGCAAAATATTGGAAAAGTTATTATATGTTAAAAATTCCATAATAAAACGGACTATAGTTCGGTAATTTTCTGGTTATACAACCCTTATAGAAACCCTTGTAGAATCCCTTTTTCTTATAGATAACGTGTGGAGCGTAAGCTTATATTTGTCATCTTTACTAACCGCGTTATTGACGTACAATACTAAAATTGGTATGGAACACCCAGTGGACGAATCCGACTCGTACTTGACCGGTTTTTCGTATTATGGCAATGACGTTCAACGGCGCAATTTGTTTAATTTCTTGGTAGTATCTGAATCTCTGGGAGCGGATGGGTCCGAAGAGCTGAGGATCGAGTGTCGTGGCGAGAATTGGGGAAGGCCTATGTCCAGCAGTGGACAAAAGATGGCTGTTGATGATGATGATGATGATTTGAATCTCTTGGTCATATAAAGTACACGAATAAAATGTCCTTATTAAAAATAATTTAAGTGAACTCTATAACAATATATTAATTACACTGTGGAATGTTTGTGTGCTATTTTGCTAAGAAATCTTTTGACGGATGCGTGTCTTTGTTCGTACGCTAGTAAGATATATGAAAGAGCCGGTATGATTCTTGCATACGTACTCTCCGAGATTGAACAACCTCTTCCATAGGTTATATTTGCTAGAAATATATTTTACAAGAACCGTTTTAATAGTTTTACTTATACGGAAGGCAATCGTGGTACTGTGCGCGACTTGTTGTGGGTTCGATTCCCATTCGAGGAAATATATATATTTTTTTATTACTTCGTTTTGGTGAAAAGGTAAAACGCGGCGTTAAGTTCCGTTACTCAACTCGCAATGCAGTATAAAATACGGTATTTATTATGGTGTTTATTTATTTTATAACTAAATAAAGATAAATTCTTTTGAGAACATTTCCCCACTTTAAGCACCTACCTAGTATAATCTTGAGAGGGAACAATAAATTTCTGTTACAAATCCAATTTTTCAACAGTTAAAAGCGAGCCGAACTTTTGTGAATATTTTATTTAAATTACTATAGCACGAGTCGACTCTAGCTGACGACATTAAGTAACCGCACTTAAGAACGATTTCTTGGCCTTGATTGAAAGCACCCAAGACTTTAATACTGTATTTTTAAATAAGATTTTTTTCTATATTTCTACTTACTCTTTGCACAGTATAGGAATATAATATTACTTTCATAATAAGTCACTCCGAAAACAATTTTCGTTTTTAAGTCGTTATAACGCAACATCCCAGAGTCTGACTGTAAAAGCAACGGTAGTCCGTTGGATTCCTCCTCGGGGAATGGAAGAATAATAAAAAGTTGGTGACAATAATAATAAAAATTTCTCACATCCCAGCTCCATTTTGAAGACAAAAAACACAAATTATTAAAAGAATATTTGACTTCGAAATACATAAGCTCATATATAAACGTAAAAATTAGACGTAAACAGAGAAATTCTTACTAAGATCTCTCTGTCTGTTCACTTAGGAAGCTTAAATAGCAAAGTTACAGAGTAGGTAGATGTCAAAGAATGCCCATAGACATTCCCATCACGTCCAATCTATCGATCACGCGGTAATGTAATCAAATCTTGTTTGTAAGGTAAATAGGTCTGAAGTCAATTTCCAATATATTTACCAAGAAATATACTTAGATGGTCTGGAAAAAAATATATTTTTAGATATAAAATATATTTTTGTATATTATATTAATTTATAATGCTTAGATAATATTTCTAAGAGATTTGTCTAATTGACTCTGTTTATTGTCTATAATATTAATAAGATGAATTCTGACAAACATGAGTAATTTAAGAGAGCTATTACACAGGCTAAGGAAAAAAAACGTATAAAATTATAATATAGCATCGACTCTCGCCGTAGTACTTAATAACTTAAGTTAAAATTGTTATACGCTTGTTACAACTTATTGATGATGTTAGAAGATTTTTATTTTCCAGAATAAATAAAAAATTGCTAAAAAATCTTTTCTAAAATTAAAAAATGCATGCAAAAAAAACACAAAAAATACTTTTAAAACATGCAGTCATCCTATATAGCAAGAGTATTTCCACAGTAATTGACAAAATCTAGCCGAGCTTGGTTCAGGATTTGCATAACGTTATTTCAACACCGTTTAGAAGCCGATTTGTGTCGTTTCTCATATTACTTAAATATTATTGAATATATCATCGTCGATTAAACCACCAAAGAAGAATAAATTAATTATTATTTTATTAAATAGCTTAAAGAATTTTTAGCTTATTATAGCACAACCATTTTATATAATGGAAAAATGTATCACTATTATTCGTTTCTTAGGTACACAGATTAGTTATAATGTTTGAGTGAAAAAAATAAATTATTTAAAAAAAATCCAATTTGATAGAACCCCAGATCATATGCACCTGTAAAATCAAGCATTTCCTAACTGCGTTTAAGCCTATATATTTATACAAATATTGAGCTTCCCAGTAATCTGTCCATTTAAAACAATATAGCAACTATTTGTTACCGTCAGACAAACATGAAAATTTGATATGAATATTAATTTCTGGATTATCAGTCCGTATGTAAGCCCCAGATGTGAGTGATGTGGAGGCGTGATGAATGGTTGTAATTTGCAAGTCCCCTGTCCGTTATCCTTCACCAACTTTAAGAAGTTGACGTGTTGGATCAAACAACAAAGATAATTGGGGAAGATCTAATTTAAATTACTGTTAATATAATAACTTAAGTTCTATATTGTCCAAACCAGTAAGGCCAGTGAGGCCAATCGTGGTGCAGGGGCTATGTTTGCGACTGTAAGCACAACGGGCAAGCAGGTTGTGGGTTCGATTCCCACTGGAGGAAATTAAATTTTTAATATTTTCATTTTCTTCGCCATTCAATGTATCCAGAAGTTGACGGAGCATGCGGGCGGAAGAGTCTTAAATAGACTAGTCTTAAATAGAATAATACAGAATACAGCGTGATGTTAATGAAAAAAAAAAACATTTTTAGTTCTTATTCTTTAAGTACAAATTTTGTATATTGTACATAATCATAAACAATATAATATCTATATGAATATTATAAGGTTAGGGTGTCAGTTTGGTTAAAAAAAATGAATTGGATAGTTCATATATCGAAGAAGCCTACAGGTTATATAATAACATTAAACGATTCGATGTAACACGGTTTACCTGTGTCTTATAAAACTCTTAGATATGCCACAAAAATAAAAGCTAGTACTTGATAACACTTTATCTAAATCTTGTACATACTATATAATATATCGAAAGATAATTATATTATAATAGTTTCTGAATACCTCACTCTTGAAAAGCGGTAAAAGTTTCGTAAAATTTTAATAGTATAATTACACCTAAATAATGTATACAAGAATATGTAAAACATAACCGTTTTGTTGAACAACGTAGTCTACCAGTGAATAGCATTTTCTATATTAATTATAAATTTAATTTCATTCAATATTGCTGTGAATTTTCCGTGCAATATCAATTTTATATTTAAATTGTTTTAAGTTCTCATTATGATATCAAAGAATATTTATATTAAATTGAAAATTTCCGGTTCCGTTATTTGTTCCGTATTATTGGTTCCGTAGCTCGAAACGATAAACGGAACCCATTTAAGATCACTTTGTTTTTCGTTTGTCAAGACTATCGATCTCGAGATCTCGCTAACGAGCTCAAATTAATATCAAATATTTAGTCTTAAAATAATAAGACTTCACTCAACACGAAATTTCTCAAGAATTGGGCGAAGAGTGGGAAACGGAAGTGCCTTAATGGGGAACGGAGTGTTCTAATACTAAGCTACCGTTCCCTCTGCCTACCCTGCTAGGTGCGGGATACAGCGTGAACCTAAAAACATCATTCTAATAAGGAATAGTACTGACATAAAAATATTGCACTTGATACTGCAAAGATAAAGGATCTGTCAGGACCCGGGAGTCATCGCCCTAAATAACCTCGAGAAGATTGGAGTGATGTTTCATCATCCTTTCATGTTGCCTTTAAGAAGAATAGTACAAAGATAAAACCTCGTCCATAGTTTTTTTTTAAACTATCATTACAACATGTTTAACTATGTTAAGTACTAGGGCTTCGCTTGCCGTTTCACCTGTTTCAGTGTAAACCAATTAAACATGCATGAGTTGAAAAAAGCGGCTGCGTGGGTGAGCTGAGGGAACCTAGTGTTTTAAAAGTAGGTTTGTTCTGTCTACCCTGCTATGTGCCGAAACAGCGAGAAACTGTAAATAAAATAATATAAATTGTTTACATGTGTGTGCTTACTGGCGGAACCTAACCGTGTATTTAAATATAAAAAGCCATACCCCAAAATAAAAAAACCTGTAACCACCGAAAGCCAAGGCTGACCAAACCTAACTGAGCCATAAATACCAGGCAACCTCAGTTCCAAACCCATAAATACCAGCCAAACAGACATGTTAGCCAATAAAATAGATTAGGTTAAAATATTACCTTTTTCTGTATCGTTGGCAACAGTTGTTGAACTGGCACAGTTCAGCACAGCAATATGGCGGTTAGATAAACAAAATAATTAAACGCTTATGGTATTCGCGAGTGGTGCCAAAACAAGTGTGATACGTTTAACGCGGCTTACTTGTACGGAATTGCTTCTGGATGAAGATATTGTGAATGATTTATAGCATTTCTTGCGAGAAAATAGATTGAATTGAATATTATAGAAAAGTCAAATCAAATCAACTTCACGCTATATCCCGCGCACAGAGAAGTAGGCAGAGTGAACCTAGTGTTAAGACACTCCGTTTCCCGCCGAATTCCCTACCGAATAATGGATGCATTGCGTGTTGAGTGGCGGAACTCAACGCCGCTCATACATATTTAAGTGGGGATCGAACCCACAACCAGTCGATTTTGCAACGCACTTTGTACCCCTGCGCGACGACTGGTCTCGTATAATGTGAAAAATTCCGTTCCCATTAAAACACGTTACCCGTTTTCCACCGACCTCGAGACCACCACAGCGAAGAAATTTATTTCCTTGAGTCAGAATCGAACCTACGTCATGTCATGCTTATAGTCACATGCTTGAGCTGCAGCCCCACGACTGGTTTCAAATTGTAAAAAAGTAATAAATTTATAGCGGTTGAGATGTGATACCACTATTTAATATGATCTTATTTATTTTACACTAAATGAGTAAAATTAAAAATCCAAATTTTGTGGAGAAATTGTCCAAATTTATTTAACTCACAGATACGTGAAGAGAAAATAATCACAGAAGGAAATAAAGAAATTTAAATAAATACCAATAGAAAATACAAGCTAAACTAGCACGTAATAGCAAGAAGCTAAGGTTGAGAATTGAATGCAAGCTAAGAGGGCAATGGATACACAAGTGAATGTCGCAAGCGATTCTAGCCGACTCTTTAAACGTGGCGATGCTGGCTAGCAGTCTACGGCACGCATAACAAAAAACTCGGAACAGGTTTGAGTTGTTCCAATGCGCTGCGTGCGGATGATTTTAGTAAATGTAATAATATTAATTTAGAATAAATAATGTTCCCTACAAATTAAATATCTTATAAGAACAATTATTGTAAAAAATATACTTTATTAAAATACCAAGTATTTTTCATATAAATAGTATTTTATAATATTTATATAGATAGATCTTCTGTTTCAAACCACTAACCAATAGTTAATTCGTACCGAATAGAGGGATAAATGTCAAAGGAATACCAGCTCTTGTTTATTTGTAGTTTGAACATCACATAGCAAGGATGCTGGAGACGCAATTAGAATGTAGATCATCGAATGGGTCTGTTGGTGTTGTGTGACAATTTTGTAGAATACAATTACTTGTTGAAACCGTCTTGGTACAGTGGGAATATGTAGTAAGTTCAAATTTCATTTAGGGATTTTTTTTATATATATATGACAGTCATATTATATGGATGATAAAAGGATACTTTTTTTATTTTGAGATACTTGAAAGAAAAATAAATAGTCGCTTTTTAATATCCGCTTCTTATGAACAAATACTAATATTGTTTTCTAAATTCATAGTCTAATTCTAAGAAAATAAAACTAGAACTAAAAATATCAAAGTAAAATACAAATGAAAGAAACGTTATGTAACTTTTTAATTAAAAAGGTTTGGTAAGAATTCGAACTTCAAAGTTATTCCTAGAATATTTACATTAACTCCAGATTAACCCTTATTCCACTTATAGCAGGACATACGTAGGTAAACTATTGTTAAGACAAATATTTATTTAGAAAACGTATAAAAAATTTGAACGTAACGGGACTCGAACCCGCGCCTCCTGAAAACCATCCAAGGGCTCTGACCACTAAGCCTAAGTGTGGAATAACACTTGAAAAATGTTAAAAATAGTGTTAAGACACTTTCTTCCTCACTTTTCGTAAAATTTGCAGCAGCATTCAACGCAACGCTATATGTAACAGAGCGGGGATATGAAAATAATGCATTTAACTATTTACATATAATTTTAATTATTAAAAATAATAAATAATTTATGTACCTACATATTAATTATTTTTATAATAGCAATAATATTGTTTTAGCTTCATATAACAGCTTATTATAAAAGACACAACTACATTAAAAGTAACGAAAAAAAACTAATAGATAATTTACAAAACGTACCAAATGAGAACGAACGCCATTGTGATATTACGATGACCACTTCCGAAATTTCCAACGCCTATGGAGCGCACTGTGGCGTAAAACTGAAATTTATCATTCAAGTTAGTATTCCGCACATAATAATTGAGCAGTTATGCTAATGAGGACAAGCTAACGCCGACGCCAAAACGCAGTTCGTCGAGCTTATGCAAATCCGTGTAGAATTCAATACATACATCGTTGTCGTACTTCCAAATTTTACGGAATTATTAATAATTTATTATTATTATTAATAACAAGTGAAAAAACCAGTTAACGTGAGTCAGATTTGCCGAACGAAACTTCCGTACAAATTTCAGGATTGTAAGTAATTTCCTCGCTCTAATGATTATTGTAAAGATGCAAAAGCGCGGCGTTGAGTTCCACCATTCAATTCAAAATGCTTCAAAAATTCGGGGGAAAGTAAGAAATGGAAGTTTCTTAATGGGAACGTAGTGTTTTAAGACTAGATTCTCAGGTTATTTTTTGCTCCGATATGTGCGAGAAGCCTGAATCTAAAAAATATTAAATAACTCTTAGATTAACTTAATGAAAGTTTCAAAATTAACTATCAAGCGTTCTTTTTATTCCTAAAATTAAAATTCTAAGTGAATACCTCACCAGCCAATATATATATAGCTTAAAAATATACCTTAACGAATGGACAAGAACAAATAGTAAATTGAATTCATCAATTAATATCCCCTATTTTCATAGGAATATTTCCTATGAAATCCTACATTTGACACGGAAACGACTAAAAGTTACCCTTTTGCGTGTAACAAGGATCCTCCTAAGTGCCCATTGACCTTAGCAGAGCTTTGAAGTCCCTACGAGTTAATTAAATTTCTAATGCTTATATTACAAAGAAAATTAGCACAGGGAGCCGGTTTCAGTAGAATTAATTGTTAATTGGAAATAAAACATGTTTGGAGATAGAATATATTTACAGGTTGTTTTATATTTGATACAAAAAGAAAGGTAAAATTTCATACATATGAAAATTATTTATTTAAGATTTTCAAAGAGTGTAATGTGGACACAGTTATAACAATTTTGTTTTGTATTAGGTTAGGAAATGTGAATCAAAAGAAATTTACTTTTGTCTTGTGTTTATTTAAACGTTAAAATTCTATATCTATGTCCTTGTTATTAGAATATTTATATATTTTAAGCAAAGTTATAAAATATAAAGTAAATATCATTTTAATATTAAAGGCATGTGACTGTAAAAGCGACAGGTTAAGTCCCGCCACTCAACACGTAATCCCTCGAGAATTTGGTGCAAAATGGGGAACACTAGGTTCCCTTTTCCTAACCTGCTGTGTGCATGAAGCTGATATATTTATAAATTTAACCCCATTTGACGGGAAAAAATGCGAATTTTTCGCTTATGATAATCTCAAAACTAGAACTTACCAAGTTTATCTTATCTTATCCAAATTTCAAGTTGTTTGTCATCGTATTTACAACAACAACAAGTTTGATTACATTACCACGTGATCGATAGGTCGAACGTGACAGGAAACTTATTTGTGGATCCCTTGCGACGTGCCACCAAGTTGCGGTGACCGACACGAATGACATTCAAGATAATACAATCCTACGTTCTATCAACAAATGGCTTTTTAGGATTTGGGGATTTCGAAGCCGAATCGAAATGGCGACTTTTTTTTAGAGCTCCTTAGGTTTACAGTTTATATGTACTATATATATATATATATATATATATATATATATGTATGTATGTTATTTTCAAGAATGTGTATATTACTTTAATTTACACTTAGGTAGTAATTTAGTATTTTATAGGAAATCTAAATATAAAGTGTGATACAATCTTTGCATAATAAATATTTATACAAAATGAAATTCGCCACACAATCAAAATCTATTGAGTATTTACTGTGATCCTATAATTATTAAATTTGGCAAGAAGTGAGAACTTACAATACAAATAAAGGAAAATATCAGAAAAATGGAATTTAATAGAGATTTAAAAAAATCATTACTTACGCCCGAAAGTGTCAATTTGTCAACTTTTATAAATTGTACTTTCCTTTCTACTATTCTGAAATTGATACCAACCCTCGATGGGCAAATCTGACTCACACTTGTCCAGTCCAATTATAACTAAAGCATTTTAAAACTAAAATATTATTTTTTCTAGACATAATCTCGAATAAATCACAAGATCGTAGTGCAAGTTCGTAGCTGGGTCAAAGTGCACGTCACAAGTTCTACAACAGCTTCCTACATCTGATGAGAAATTAATAGTTGTTGCTTGTAAGTTACTTCTTGGCATCAATATGTGAACGTTACAGTTGAAAGCACCCCACTAGTTTTGTATGCAAGGCGAGCAGCTAAACGCTGTCGAGGAGGTTATGATATCTTATATATTTTACGTAAATATAGCTCCAATTTATTTTTAAAATAAGTAATTTTAAGTTAAGGGGTTTCTTCAAAATCTGAAATGAAATATTTGTTATTTTTGAGGCTAGACGTTGCGTGTATTTTAAATTATTAAAGAAAATTGCTTACTTCTACTTAAAATTTTCTTCAGATAAACAAGTACTTTAAATTTTCTCGGAGCTATAAATTAGAGATATCGATAAACTTACTACTATAGTTTAAAAAAAATTGTAATAACCCACCGACTGTTAAAATGTAATTGAAGAAGATAAATAATTTAAATTTTACTAAAGCACCACCTGGTGAGTTGTTACCGTAATATATATCTAAAAACATACACCAATCAAATTCAAAACCCAACAGTAAAAACCGCATTAAAATCGGACTAGAGGTTTTGGAGTTAAATGGTAAAATTGATTTGCATAAACACACCACACACAAACATACAGACGCCCTTTTGAGTAAAAAACATTAAGGCGCTCACGTCACCCGCTAAATAGTATATTTTTTGTTTAGATTTTTTTCAATATTTTTAGACCAAAATAATACAAGTAGCAATTTAATACGTGTCCGAAATCCATTAGGATATTAGAAAGAACCATATCTATATCGGAAATTGTGACAATTGTGTGTTACAATTCTTCTTGATGTTATTTTTTCCATATTTTTTTTGAAGATAAATATACGAAGATATATCTTTTCATCATAAAAAAATATATCTATATAAAAAGATATATACTATAGTAGAATATTAAAGTGTAAGCGTAGAATGCGAAGAAAAAAACGGAGAAAAACCCTTATATCATCACTTTATTAGCCGTCTGGTCGTCTGTCAAGACCAATTATGTCGAGATCGTGTGGAAGTAGGACAAGCAGAAACAATCAAGCTTTTAATTCAATAATTTTATGAGAATTTATGCATCGATTTTGCTACATTCTGATAAAATAAACAAAATCTATAGGGTACTTCCCGTGGAACTACATTTATGAAATTTGGCACGACGACGGTGACGGTGAAAGGAAAACAATCGAACACTGAAACTTTACAGATATATAGAATTATTTTTTTCTGTTTTTATAATTTATATTTCCAGTTGACCTACGATCTTGAAATTAGTATGGAAGAGCCGGGAGCGAAGGTGATATTTTTTTATATTATATACGGAAGTGGAACTTAACGCCGTCTCTAAATGAACTAGGAAAATTTACCATGATGTATATATACAATCTACGATTTTTTAACAACAATATAAACGCTATGCAAAGATTCATCAATACGAAAGCGAAAATGTATATTAATTACAGCAAAATCCTTAATCATACAACGCTGATTGCATCGGACGCGAATGTTTTCATGTAATTCGGGCAGGGCGGGTCGTAGTCGTTTATTTCCAAAATTAAAATTCATAATAAAATGAAAATTACTTAAACTTCAATTGTAAACATTTAAAAATAATTTTGCACAAATTTAAAATGATTTTCTGTTGTAATATGCAATAACTGTTGCTCTTTTGCCAGATGTCAGTTTTAAATTAAACTTCGTAATGATTTTGGTATAATTATTGTTTACAAATACACATACATAGAAAAATAAAATAATAGTTGAGATTTACGCTATATCCCAAGGCAGAGGGAATCTAGTGTTAAGTTACTACGTTCTACTCTATTAGTTGGCATTATTACTCTTCACCCAGTTCTTTTAGCTCTCACATAAGGTAGGCAGAGAATGGAAAACTAGTATTGAGACACTCCGTTCTCCACTTTTCATCAAATTCTGGAGGCATTGCGCGCTGACTGGCGGAACTTACGATGTGCTTTACCTCATTATAAGAACGGATGAAAATAAATTAAATCTTCCATTTTCTCAAACTTTTCATTTTCCCTTGCTTAACTGGCCTCGACGTAAGATTAATTAATATTATAAAAGGGATACAAAGACATACATATTAAATATTTTTCTCGGTAAACCATTTGCATATAAATCGAATTTTAATAATTTCTTATCCTAGTTGCAAGAACTCATTTCTAATTAAAACATAATATTATGATACTAAATGAGAAAGTCGATTTATTGTTATGCACCCCATACGTCTGAAGTACTATGTTACCAGGTCAAGCATAATAATTAATCTTATATTCAGATGAAAAGTTGTATTGGAAAGAAATATAACTCAGGCTCGATAGGGAAAGTGAGGTAAGATGATAAAAGATTAATTGCTATGCTCCTGTTGTATAGTCGATTCTAATAGCTAAGTTATATCTGCATGTATAATTCTTATATATAAAATTGTAATATATAAGAATTATATATACATATATATGGTTTTATTAACGGTCGTTTAACTAGAGATGCTGGTATACGTCTTATAAAGAATATATAATATGAGGCTTTGGAGGGATCGCAGGATGCTCCTGGCATGTCGTAAAACGAGAACGTAATTTAGTGTATTAAGTATATAATTTAGCAGTTTATGCGGGCGAAGTCGCGAGCGGGTCACGTTTCTGGTATACTTCCTATAGCAGTTATATTGCTTTTTTTTTAAATTGACTTTGAAAGAACATTTATTTAATATTCATATTATATTATCTGAGATAAGAAATGAATAAAATAATAGTAAAAATTGTTGCTATTCATATTCCGTATACATCAATTCAGGAAGTACCGCCAGCCAACCGAAGAATTTACCGAGCAGGTATCTTACTCTCATCATATTGTTGACGTGGCCTAGAAAATAACACAAGGAAGCTGAAATATACGTAATCTACATTTTTAACCGACTTCTGTAAGAAAAGGAGGTTATCAAATCGACTGTATTTTTTTTTTTTAGATATTTGAAATAGGAGTTATTGAAATTACATTATCAAATTGATATAAAAACTTTAACAATCATTTATTTTCGTTTACAACAAGCGGTGAATTTCGCCACTCAACACGCAATGCCTCCAGAATTCAGGGGAAAGTGTGGAACGGAAGTATCTTGGAAACTGATTATATTTACTCTAGGTTCCAGATTCAAAAAAAATTATGGAAATTTAATTTCTATTTATTAGTGTTATATTTAGATTGATTAGATGGGCCGACGACATAAAGAGGTTGGCGGGAAGCGGGTGGGTCCGAAAAGCTGAGGACCGAGTGTGGTGGCGAGAATTGGGGAAGGCCTATCTATGTCCAACAGTGGACAAAAGATGGCTGTTGAAGATTATATTTAGATTATTTTTTTAATTTTAAACGTCTTGCAATATTCTAAGGTAATATTGACTCAATTAAGGAAAACGCTTAATAAACTAAGAAATTGCTCATTCACGCAATTTCAAAATGTGTAAGATATTAAAACACGTAGTAATATTTTATAGCAAGTTTAAGACTAAAATGTTGTAAACTAGATCAAAACAATTATAATATTTTATTACTTGTTCAAATTAAGTAACAATGTTATTATATATTATATGCTTTGCTCTACAAACATAAAGCTTAATCTTGCAATTAAACATAAAAAGATAAATTAATAGTTTTTGAACGTATTCCAATTAATTGCATTGAATTAAGAAAATGGTTAAAATGGGTGAAAAAAGTCAAATTATTGTTTCGTATTTTTCTAAATCTTTTATTTAGATTTTTCTAAATCTTTTATTTAGATGTTAGTAATCAAATATCCTGCAAATTTCAGCAGTTATTTAAAAGAATTCAAGACTCACCTAACGTAGAGAGACTTTAATTGAAAATATGATATAACGAGAATAATCTGATATTTTCCCCCTGAAATATTTCCTTTTTAGGTAAAATTTAAGTAGGATGTGAATATACTGTGACCCTAAGAAAATTAAATATAGAGTTTGTAAATAGAATTATTTCACAGATTTACATACATTTTCTTTCAAAGCAATATCTTTTCAAAGAAGCAAATATTATAGGTTATATTTATAAATATCATTAGAGTGACCTAAATAAGTGTAAAATCATATTATCAGGAAAGTGAAAAAAGATATAAAAATATCTTAGCTGAGATAATCGCTAGACAGTATTTTTTTTTTTGATATATCCAATTATTACGTGTTTATCAAATATTTTTCTTCGTCCTAATAATTTCATTAACTTAAGAAAATGAAATTAGAGGAAATACGACTGTTTTTATTAAATTCTTTGAATTCTCACTTGTATATTACGTTGTGCTTAATAAGTTCAGACGCGCCTTACCGCTAAATAAATAAAATATGAAGCACTTAAATTCTTAGAAAAACTTTTTTCTGCCTACATTGTTTACTGAGCAAAACACCGCTAATGAAAAGAAGTTTTAAGCGCATAATGTTTTCAAGAATTGTTATATCATTTGTTGTGAACGTTTTGTTTAGGATATTCTTTTTTCAGCTCCACGCTGTATTCCAAATGCAGCAGGGTAGGCAGAGGGAGACTAGTATTCAAGAGTACCTTAACACTAGGTTCTCATGTTTCCTCTGTCTATCCTACGATGTGCGATTTACAGCGATATAAGATAAAAAAATTAATAAAAAGAAGATTCAGACTTTTCTTTGAGGGTGTGAATCAGAGAGAAAAAGAAAGGACGTAGTGTCAAGGTTCTCCTCTGATAATACTTGTATATACAGTCTATTTGTTTTTTCTTTATAATATATTTTTTATATATTCTTGTGCTAACCGTAAAATTTATTTTTATTTTTATTTCTTGCAAGCAATTTATAAGTATGCTAAGCATAATTCAATTTATCGTGCCAGAAAAATATATATTTCAACCTAGTTTTTGCATAAGACATAATAATTGCAAAAAGGTAGAGGAAAACGGAAGAAATGTAAAACGAAAAAATAAAACATTGAGATTTTAATATTCTTAAAGAATTCATTTAAGATAAATATGATAAATTATGTAGTTTATTAAAAATATATGTCATTTGAATATTTTTACATACTTATAATAATATACTAGTTATCAGCGGGATCCTAATGAAGTTATTCATTGAGAGTGAATTCATCTTATTCGTGACCTACATTATTTGAGATAATTTATTTGTTTATTAGTAGTATATTATTTATTTTATACAAGACGAAATATATTTTTAACAAAATACATAGTAAATTAAACATAACATTTTAACATATAATTTTGCTACATAAATAAAAAATATTTTTAATATTACAGAGAAAAACTTGCTAATGTTAAATAAAGAATTAAACACAATTTCGCGAAAATTTCTGGGATAAGGTAAATTTCTAATATTCCATACTCCAACATAACATCGATCTAAACATAAAAAAATAAATTAATTAAAATACTTGCATTTGACCACGTCACTATAGTTTTTTTAAATTAAATTAATACTCCTATATACTGTACGCTACTAGCAACATAATAGTTTAAACATATTGCAGTATCACAACTGTCAAGAAGTCCTGAAAATATATTTCTCCCAGTTCGTAGCAACTCTTGTAAACTTCCATGTCATATTGTTCTTAGAGATGTGACATCGTTACGAGTGCGAGCCAACGAGCGTCTCTCCTCTCTACGTCTGGTCTTATTGAAAACTTGTTTATTACTTCTGCTGCAACTCTGTAGGTGTACAGAAATATCGCTTTATATCATTTGTTTTTATTATTATATTAATAAGGAAAATAATATAGTTCTATAAAGCACAGAAAAAAAAAACTTTTAAATTAACGTAATCAAACAATACGAACTTAAATTTGTCAACTTTCAATCGCAAACAAATTTTTAGCCTCAATTGAATAATAATTTATTATTTATTATAAAGCTGTACGACAAATTTAATTATATAAGTAAAAACCATTTTCTTCACAGGCTTTTTGAGAATATTAATAAGTGTGAACCATTATTAGAATAGATTTAATAAAAGCTAATTTAATAAACGAGA
>HE671514.1:32772-48073 GCA_000313835.2 Heliconius melpomene melpomene
TTTATTATAATTTTTTTTTTTTTTGCTTTGTTTACATTTTGTTTTTTTTAAGGGGGGGCGTGTTGTATGTAGGTAGTTTGGTATATTAATAAAATCAGTTGTGTCACCGACTCGGCCTTGTTTTGTTGCTCCCTTACATATTAACCTATAATTACAGTAATATCTAACTCTTCCTATAGCAGTTATGTTGCTTTTTTTTAAAACTGCCTTTGAAAGAACATTCATTCTGAGATAAGAAATGAATAAAATAATAGTAAAAATTGTTGCTATTCATATTCCGTATACATCAATTCAGGAAGTACCGTCAGCCAACCGAGGGTATTACCGAGCAGGTATCTTACTCTCATCATATTGTTGACGTGACCTAGAAAATAACAGAAGGAAGCTGAAATATACGTATTCTACATTTTTAGATGTTGTTTAAAATAGGAGTTATTGAAGTTACATTAGGTATAGTCGTTTACTAAGTTAATATATTAGTAACTAGCGGACGCGCGCAGCTTCGCTTGCGTAATTAGGGGTGAATTCTAATAAACCAAGAAACATGTGTTCAATGAAATATTTTTAAGAGTCTAAATTTCAAATTTTATAAAAATCGGTGGCGATTTAAAGATTTTTCCATACAAACTTTCAACCCCTTATTTGCACCCTTAGGGGATGAATTCTAGAAAACCATGAAACTTATGTTCAATTAAATATTTTTAAGAGTCTAAATTTCAAATTTTATAATAATCGGTGGAGTTTTAAAGATTTTTCCATACAAACTTTCAACCCCTTATTTGCACCCTTAGTGGAAGAATTCTAGAAAACCATGAAACATATGTTCAATTAAATACTTTTAAGAGTCTGAATTTCAAATTTTATAAAAATTGGTGCCGATTTAAAAAAAAATCTATACAAACCTGCAACCCCTTATTTGCACCCTTAGGGGGAGAATTCTAGAAAACGATGAAACACGTGTTCAATTAAATACTTTTAAAAATCTAAATTTCAAATTTTATAAATATCGGTGCCGATTAATTTTTTTTTCTATACAAACTTTGAACCTCTATTTCACCCCTTTAGGGTAAAAATTTTTCAAAATCCCTTCTTAGTGGATGTCCAGATTACGAAAGTAAACGTCAGTCCAAATGTCACGTTTCTACGCACAGCGGTTACGGCTGTGCGTGCGTCTTACCTCAGTCAGTGAGGACAAGTCCTTTTATATATATAGATATTCGTTTTTGAACGTATTTCAATTAATTGCATTGAACTAAGA
This sequence comes from Heliconius melpomene melpomene, assembly GCA_000313835.2. Lineage (NCBI taxonomy): Eukaryota > Metazoa > Arthropoda > Insecta > Lepidoptera > Nymphalidae > Heliconius > Heliconius melpomene. The sequence continues at coordinate 34,031 of HE671514.1, forward strand.
AAATTAAAAAAGAATTGGGTGAAAAGTCAAATTATTGTTTCATATTTTTCTAAATAAAAGTTGTTAGTAAATATCCTGCAAATTTCAGCATTAATTCAAAAGAATTCGGGATTTATTAACGTAGAAAGACTTTAATTGAAAATCTGATATAACGAGAATAATCTGATATTTTTCCCCCTGATTTCTGAGCTTTTTATATAATTAAGTAGGATGTGAATATACTATGACTCTAAGAAAATTAAATATAGAGTAGAGAGAATAAAGAATTTGTAAATAGAATTATTTCACAGATTTACATACATTTTCTTTCAAAGCGATATCTTTTTAAAGAAGCAGATATTATAGGTTATATTTATAAATATCATTAGCGTGACCTAAATAAGTGTAACATCCTATTACCAAGAAAGTGAAAAAAGATATAACAATATCTTAGCTGAGATAATCGCTAGACAGTATTTTTTTTTGATTTATCCAATTATTACGTGTTTATTAAATATTTTACTTCGTCCTAATAATTTCATTAAGTTAAGAAAATGAAACAAGAGGAAATACGACTTTTTTATTAAATTCTTTGAATTCTCACTTGTATATTACGTTGTGCTTAATAAGTTCAGACGCGCCTTACCGCTAAATAAATAAAATATTAAGCACTTAAATTCTTAGGAAAATTTTTTGCCTACATTGTTTACTGAGCAAAACAACGCTAATGTAGCAAAAAAAAGTTTTAAGCACATAATGTTTTCAAGAATTGTTAATTTGTTGTGAACGTTTTGTTTAGGATATTCTTTTTTCAGCTCCACGCTGGATACCAAATGCAGCAGGGTAGGCAGAGGGAGCCTAGTCTTCCCATCTTAATGAGAACAGAGTATCTTAGCACTAGGTTCCCAGGTTTTGCTCGGTCTACCCTACAATGTGCAATTTACAGCGATATAAGATAAAAAAATTAATAAAAAGAAGATTCAGACTTTTCTTTGAGGGTGTGAATCAGAGAGAAAAAGAAAGGACGTAGTGTCAAGGTTCTCCTCTGATAATACTTGTATTTATAGTCTATTTGTTTTTTCTTTATAATATATTTTTAATATATCCTTATGCTAACCGTAAAATTAATTTTTATTTTTATTTCTTGCAAACAATTTATAAGTGTGCTGAGCATAATTCAATTTATCGGGCCAGAAAAATATATATTTCGACCTAGTTTTCGTACAAGGCATAATTATTGCAAAAAGGTACACGGAAACGGAAGAACTGTAAAACGAAAAAATAAAACATTGAGATTTTAATATTCTTAAAGAATTCATTTAAGATAAAATATTATAAATTTTGTAGTTTATTAAAAATATATGTCATTTGAATATTTTTACATACTTATAATAATAGTATGCTAGTTGTCAGCGGGATACCGATGAACTTATTCAATGGGAGTGAATTCATCTTATTCGTGACCTACATTATTTGAGATAATTTATTTGTTTATTAGTAGTATATTATTTATTTTATACAAGACGAAATATATTTTTAACAAAATACATAGTAAATTAAACATAACATTTTAACATATAATTTTGCTACATAAATAAAAAATATTTTTAATATTACAGAGAAAAACTTGCTAGTGTTAAATAAAGAATTAAACACAATTTCGCGAAAATTTCTGGGATAAGGTAAATTTCTAATATTCCATACTCCAACATAACATCGATCTAAACATAAAAAAATAAATTAATTAAAATATTTGAGTTTGACTGTTTCTATAGTTTTTTTAATTAAATTAATACTTTTACTGCTAGCAACATTATCGTTGAAACATATTGCAGTATCACATCTGTCAAGAAGTCCTGAAAATATATATTTCCCAGTTCGTAGCAACTCTTGTAAACTTCCATGTCCTATTGTTCTTAGAGATGTGACATCGTTACGAGTGCGAGCCAACGAGCGTCTCTCCTCTCTACGTCTGGTCTTATTGGAAACTTGTTTATTACTTCTGCTGCAACTCTGTAGGTGTCGAGAAATATCGCTTTATATCATTTGTTTTTATTATTATATTAATAAGGAAAATAATATAGTTCTATAAAGCACAGAAAAAAAAAACTTTTAAATTAACGTAATCAAACAATACGAACTTAAGTTTGTCAACTTTCAATCGCAAACAAATTTTTAGCCTCAATTGAATAATAATTTATTATTTATTATAAAGCTGTACGACAAATTTAATTATATAAGTAAAAACCATTTTGTTCACAGGCTTTCTGAGAATATTAATAAGTGTGAACCATTATTAGAATAGATTTAATAAAAGCTAATTTAATAAACGAGAATAGGCCATTTGATTATTTAGACACGAATTATATAAATACGAGCTAGACAGTTTTATTAGTATGTCTAAACGTCTTTGTACTTCGGACAAGAGACTCTTAACAAGGGGGAAAAAGGAAAGCTCAGATCGGACGTACAATTATTTAATGAATTCACAATTTGCATACCGAAGACAGCTATAATAAAAAAGTTGAATTGCTTAGAGTTGTAAATATATATATATTTTAATATTACGCTTTATTTTAATATTCCAAAAAGAAATAGTTTAGTTTAGTTTTTTTAGTTTCACGCTGTGTTCGACGTGTAGCAGGGTAGGCAGAGAGCTGATGCTCTCCACTCCCTCCTTTCGATGGAATTCCGGAATTGCCGGTTTCGGAATAAGCAGAAACGGAAAAATAATTATGTATGTTATATAAATATCCATATATTGGTCACATGGAATAGCCTCCTCTGACTGTGTAGACCACAACGTGTAGATGCATTCTGATGCTATTTCAAATTGGCAATAAATTCGATTCCATAATGTTCCACAGTATAATTTTGTTTAAATCATAAAAAAATATCACAGTAAATAAAAAATTAAAAAGCATATAAAATTTGAATGCAGCAGGAGTTGAACCCACTCATCCTGGAAGCCGTCCAAGCGCACTAACCAACTAATAACACTTTATACAAGTAAAATATAAACAAAATTAGTTAACTAAAATAAGTATAGCCACGTTTTTAGCAACTCTCGTTAATATAAAGACGCGACACAAAAGTCACTGTAATCGCGCTCTCGTCTCCCATTACGGGTGTCCTTTGTTCCACCTACAATTAAAGACTATTGGCCTCAACTTTTTCTATTGTACACTGGCAACACTATTAGTTACTCTGGAAGTTCCTCCATGTAATTACCAGGGACGCTTCCTATTCATTGCACTTTTTTGTTTCAGCTTTGGTTGCATACAGAGTTAGTTTTGTTAAGTATCTAGTTTGTTTTGGTAAGTGTATATAGTATTGGAATTAGGTATATTAATGTAAATTAACCTTTATTTTATTTAAATTTTGGATGAACATATTTCCTTAAATATAAAATAATGGTAAAACTGGGATATGTCGAACTTTTAAAATAAAATAACATCAATGTTTTAAAGTTAATCCATAGGAAATACGACATTCATATTGAAGTTGACACTCATTTACTTCATTTTGCTCATTTTCCGTTACACAGATCAGAGATTCCGAGATAATGACACAAAGAGAGTAAAAAGTATAAATTATATTTTTTTTCTATAAAAAATCTAAAAAGGTATTTCGTTTAACGGAGCTACAATATAATTGGATTTATTCTGAAAATCCTCCAAATTTTTAATATAAAAATAAAATAAAAAAATGACGCAATACAATAATAAACGTAAAATTAAATTTTATTTCTACGAACACACTATACACACACACATTGTCGATAAAAATAAAAAAGATAACGCGAGAATTACCTTACGAGTCCACGTCAAAGCGAAAGCAGGGAATTTATTTCAGCGATTTTATTTCAGGCCGTGAAACACCAACGGGGGAGTACCGAGCACCGAGCGCCGAGTTTTCGGCATGAAAAGTCAGTTTTGCGGTCAAAAGGAATGATTCCATTTCAGACGATGTGGCGCTCACGTAGTGGCGGTCGTATTAATTAAATGCAAGCCCCCGAGTCCATTTTACGAGCCCCGCTGGAGTGGAACTCGTTTCGTTTATCCGCTTCCACTCATAAGCAATTACTTTGTGAAACGACTTTCTGGGTCCCGAACGTGCAAAGAAATTTAGCTGCGCAGGTTCCCGAGCGCACCCTAATGGATTTAGAGTTGTGATTATGAATGATTATTAACGTTATATACGTCGGTGGATTATTTCTTTACTCTACTTTCAATGCGGCTTCGCTAGTTCTGGTTTCGAATAGAGTTCGTTTTGTTTTGAATAGAGTTTAAAGGTTCTGGTAAATGTGACTTTGAACCTTATAACGGTATAAGAGCAAAATAAAACAAATAAGTAAATCTGTTTTCATTTACAAATTATTTATCCTTAGAATGTGAGAAATGCACCTTTTTTATAATATTAGCTTGAAATCTCAATATGAACATCGCCTACGGGCTACGGCTGCTACGAAACGTTGTAGAGGTAGCGTCAGTTACGTTTGTAAACTAAAACACAAGGAAACGAACTGAATGTGGTGCAGTATATACTGTATTATTTTAATAGTAATTCATATTAAAAATGCAAATTTTACATTAGCAGAGAGAGCGTAATAAATAACTTAATTTTCCACTTTTTATTTATTAAGAGACCTTTGGTAAATCACGGTAAAAATAAAATAAAAATGTAAACGTTTTTAAAAATATATTGCCTGTTGAGCGGCGTTGAGTTGCGCCCCTCAACATGCAATGCCTCCAGAATTCAGCTGATAGTTTGGATGGAAGTATCTTAACATTAGGCAGAGTGGAAATGAGAATATAAATTTAAATAAATATTTAATTTCCTCGAGTGGAAATCGAACCCACAACCGGCCGTGTTTACAATCACACTTTGCACATTATTGATATCATTTAATAAAGATAATTCTTTGAATTAACTTTCAATGCTTCTGAGACATTAGTCACTCACTAACTATAGCAAGAAATCCTTTAAAATTTTAGCAAACTCTGCTTCGCCATTTATAAAGAAGTAACCTTCGTTTGGTAGTGAAAGGAATTTTGTCGTAAACGTTATTACAAAATTCAGTTAAAAATGTAGCAGCGGAAACTGCATATTGAAGCGCTTCCAGAGATTATGTTTTTACCTTAAATGTCATACTATTTTCTTGTCTCTGTAGTTTAAAAATTTTATAGTTTATTCGCAAAGTTGTTCAATGTTTAAAAATAAATCTTTAAAATATTTGACTATGACAGTTGTTTCAAACATTATAATGGAAAACATATATTCATTTCATTCAATATATCTTACTCTCTTTTTACACACACTACGAAAACGGAAAACCAAGGCAGAGAAAACCTATTATTAAGACACTCCAAACAATTACCGCGGAATTTTTCGAAGCATTGCGTGTTGAGGGGCGAAACTCAACACCTAGCTTTTTCCTTGGTGCCAGAGCCAAGATATGAAAATATTAATCTCGAGTGGGGATCGAAGCCACAACCAACACGTTACACTCACACCCTTGTGTACTTGCACCATGACGACCTTAAACATATTATTGATAATTAAAAAAATACTACTTACTATATAAATACCCAACCAAGAAGCGAACAAGCGAATCGTTTGTTTCATATAATTTGTTAGCATCAAGTGTGGTAATTCAACGAGAATGCGGTTAAACGGATTCGTTGACGTCGAAACTCGATACCGATTGAGTTGCATTGCTCCCATTGACGTTACAAATTTGTTAAACGTAGAGTAATCTCTATGACTCGAGCGGAATTGCCGCTTATTGAAAGTTAAAACGGCACTTAGACAACCTTAGTTTTGGAAAATGGATGGAAATTCATTGTAAATATTTCAAAATAATTTATATATTTAATATACACGAATGATATGTTTATTGTTCTATGTAACTTTTTGTCAGGAATATATAATTATATATTGTTAGGTTGTTCTTCATGGTCGATCGATCGACTCTGAAATATAATTTAAATAGAATAGTCAGTTTTAATATGTCAAAGAAAGAGAAAGAGAATAATTGTGAGAAATTTCTATTGACCATTGTCCGCCGAATTCTGTAGGGATTGTGTGCTGAGTGGTGAAACTCAACGCCGCGTTTTGCCTCGTTGCCACCTGCTACGTACTGCGTACCCTGCCGTGTGCGGGATTCAGCGGGAAGCTGATTTATGTATATTAAAAAAATCATTTTGCAGCGAAGAAACTTTTTGCAGTTGTCTCAAATTTAGGATGGAACTGAAAAGAGAATAAGGCAATTGGCATAAAAGTTGAGCTTTCAGGGTGCCGTAGACTTGGGAATTGAAATGAGGGTAGTCAAGAAATTTTAGAGCAGCCAAATATATAAATGATGCTAGAACGATCACAGCTCGCAGACAGGAAAAAATAACAACATTGAAGTAAAATAAGTTTCTGCGAGCACTTCTCAAACGTTCTGGAGATATTTGTTTTGAAAATTGCAGGTGAAACTCAGTTACGATTTTTATGCACAAAGTTAGGTGTTGCAACTTTATGCATTTCACAAGGAACGAGTGCATACAAAGAGCCGTGGACTTCGCCCGAATCGAGTTTCTCGGATAAAATTTCCTCAGAATGGAGTGTAAAGGCGTCTTACAAATTCAAGTATCATTTCTTATTTGTTCAGTTAACGTTAAGGTTATGTAACACGATAGAATTGTTTTATATGCCGTTAGGGTGCGGTTAGTACTCTAGATGGCTGTGAGTTAGAATTCAATTTGGGGAGAAATGTATATTTATAATACGACTAGCGGACCCGGACGCGGCTACGCCTGCTTGAAATATAAGAATATAATTTCTATAGAAATATAATTTCAATCTATATGAAATGCTAAAAGTGACTATTATATTTATTTTCATAAGGATGAATATCAAAATGACGCGGTAACGAACGCGGTCGCGTAGCGACGGCGATTGTTATTAACATGGCAGAATAAATTGCATGTCAAATTAGAAAGTATTTTAATTTATTAGTATATATGTGTAATGTAATATTATATAGCACTTCTGAAGAATTCAGCTTTCATACAAAACAAAAACAAAGTAAATCGATCCAGTAGATCCAGAGATCTTAGCGTTCAAACAAACAAACAAACAAACTCTTCCGCTTTATTATATTAGTATAGATTGTTTTTACTTAAACGTTTGTTATTTTGTATGCACATAGCATCCGTTTATTTATGTAATACATATAGATAAGTACATACAGATACCACCTCAGTCTACTCGTGACCACGGACTGCTGCAAACTGTTCGAAACGTCGAATTTCCAAAAATGTATAATACTAAATATATGGTACAGCACGGGCATCCGGGTCAATGGTTTCATTAAAAAAAATAATAAGTTAAAGTTAAAATATATATATATATTTCATTGAATTTGAAATAGTTTGTTACATAGAACAGAAATAAATATTAACTGCCTCACAAAAGAATTTCTCTATTTTCGTTCCAACAATCAACATTTTAATATAACACCAGTATTTTAGTGGTAGTGGTTCAAAATAAAAAGTGCAGCATTACCGATTGTATCTGGGAGTGATTTAGAAACACTCGGGTCGGGAACAAAGGCGTTTATTTCAGCGGCCACAAAGCCTCGCCTGCTCATAAATTACACCACTCCTTTATACAAGTGTAGCGCAGTATATGTCAGTGTCGGTACATTTGATGTCACAAGTGTTACAAGTAAACAATTAGTAGATAGACACTAAAACTGAAGTCTTCTTATTGGCTATTAATATTTACTAATTTTGTGCAGGAATAAACGTGAAGCTATTTTTTTTATAAATATAAAAACTATCCCTAGTTCAATTTGAATCACTACTTCTTCTAATAATCATTATTTGATTCCAGAATTGTCCCAAATATGCAATGACTGTGAAACTGTATATTTGTATTGTACTGATGTACTAGTAAAGTTTTAAATGGCGTAAATGATAAGACTATCGAATCGAGATTCCAATTATTTTTTGCCGGTATATAATTTTAACAAGAGATATTTTTATATTAAAATATCAAAATAACTTCAAATAACTGTTTATTTAGTAATAAACACACATGTACCCGTACACATGTATAAATGAAAATATAACTTTCATGATATTTGTTGTTTTAAATTACGTATAAATTATAATATTTAACCTTGACCTCTTCTGCTATATGCAGAATAGGGGTAAGTACCTCTGCGTTTTATAATATCATTGTATATAGCAGAGTAGGCAGAAGTAGCTTAGTGTTAAAACACACTCCGCTCCCCACCTCCAGCCAAATTCTAGATTTTAGGTATTGGATCTCACCGTCTTTGTTCTAGTCACCGAACGGAGCGAATATATGAAAATATGAAATATTTAATTTCCCCGAACAGAAATCGAACTCACAACCTGTCGAGTTTACACTCTGGTGGTACTGACCATGACCGGCCTCAATCATAAATATAATGATAATTAAAGTGAAAGTGGTCCCACCCACTTTTGGCGTCGACGTTATCTAGTTCAAAAACGCCCTCCTGAATGTGTTCGTTTTCATTTGTGTTTGCAACTTGTGTAACGATCCTAAAAGTCACTTCGGGAGTTTTCTCTATTTTACCTTGTTATAGTTATTTTAACTTTTACATATATTTTAACGTGGCCAGTATTTAGTGTGCCGTGGCCAGTGTTTTTTATCTAACTATTATGTAACTGGTTTGAATAACAGCGTTCTATGGCAGAGTTTTGGTAGAAGTAAACAATGTAATGTTTTCTAAGTTCTATTATAATTGACCAAAAATATTGCTTGAAATATTGTTTTTTTTTTTCATTTATTTGACAATTTTTTTTCTATATATTAAATTTAGCAAATGGTATAAATTTTATACGCAGATAAAGTTTCCTAATACCAAATTAATTTCAATTCTGCAACAAATGTTAGATAACGTCAAGATATATTCTTGCTAGAATTGATTAAAGCCTATTCAGCTTAGATACTCCAAAGGTTAACAGGGCTGCCTCTCCCGCAAACGTCGCCAAAGGAAAGGAATTTCTTGATGAATTAATTAATAATCTTGACTCTCGATTAATTAAACAGGTTTTAGACTGTCTGTGTCACCAGATAGGCCGTCGTCGAACGTAGCGGGCTTATGTACTAAGTTTGTGTTATAATTGCCAATTATATTGGCTCTCGCTCCATCATTTGGTGATGAGCATCTTCTCAGCAGTGTGTTTCTTAAATAGTATTGGTAATGTTAATGTATTGAGGACAAGCGTGTGGCTTTAAACGTGACAGGTTGTAGGTTCGATTTCCACTCGAAGAAATAAAATATTTTTATTTAAAGTATATTATTTCAATTATTTTTTTTTGGTAAACATTTACAACACCATAAAACCATAATGTTTTTTAGATGTTTTATTTCTAGTGCAATACCAATTTGTTAAATGATAATAAATTCATAAATAAAAAATAATGATAATGAATATTTAATCGAATTTTTACCTTTTTTATAAAACTCATACTTTTACCGCTTTAAAAATCCAAAAAACTAACTATTCTAAGCATTTAGCCAACATAGAAAAAAATAAAATCTATATTCCACCGTCGAAACTTTAGTCTAAAATATATAAAATGAAAATAACTGAAAATGTTAAAAGTCGGGCGGCGTGCGAGCTGGTGACAACACGCGTGACATGTGCTTTATTGTATTTCCAGTGACTCAATTCTAGGTATGGGATATGACGATTATACATCTCAGTTAATTTTGATAGTTTATTTTGTAGAAATTTTCACTCTACGTAGAAAGTTGTAAAGCAGCTTCACGCTTTATCCCGCAGAGCAGGGAAAGAGGAAAGAGAACCATGAATTTTCGAAACATTGCGTGTTTCGTTTGAGTGCGAGGGATTTCACGTCATGTTTCGTCTCGTCCATACCGAGAAAATAAATATGAATTAAATATATTTTGATCTCGCGAATGGGAATCGAATTCACAACCATCGCATTTACAGTCAAACGGTCAGTTGCCACATATAAAAATATATGAAAAGTCATACAGAACATTTTATTAAATCCCCGGCTATTTCCGGTCTAGATAGAATTGAATAGCAAACAAATAAAATTGTAGCCCACTAAGTACATATCTTTTAGCTTTGGCAGTCGCGGAGAGTAGGGTAGGTGGTGGTTTACATTCAGGCGGCGTGAGAGCGGGCGACAGCGGCCCTGACACGTGCTTTATTGTATTCTCACTGCTGGAGTCAGCGACTAGGATTTATAGGTGTACAGACGAGTGCGCGTATGTGTCAATGCTCGTACTGATGTATTTTGTGTGTATAGATATTAGTTATATATATTGTTAGAAATAATTACCATAGAGATTATATAAGGACAACTCTAATTACTGGCTGTCACTTTTTAAGGCTGTCAACGGCGACCGAAAGAGGAAGATCGCTAACGTCAATCTGCCCGATGAATTCTTTAGAATCGGATATTGTTATTAGATTGCTAGATAATTCCCTTTAGTTGTTTAATAATTATTTGAAGCTTTGTTTTAATTCATTACCTTTCCCACTTTATTTAATATTTCCAACAGTTTCTTACAATATGTATGTTCTGTCCTTAATAAAGGTATAATGGAACCCTTATCGAATCATTTTATTGTTGGTCTGTCCGTCTGTCAAGACAATTTATCTCGAAATCGCGTTAAAAAAAACAAAAATTATATTAAAATCTAATTTATGCAAATTTTACGATTCAAAATATATATATATATTCGAAGGATGTACATCCTGCATTCAAAGACTTTTATTAAATTTTCCATATGCGAAGTATCTACGCCTGGAAATCGAGATTTGAATATAAAGGTACGGGCTCATCCTAAAATTGTGATTTGGATATTATCTTTCTATTGTACAAAGTCATTTAAAGTAATCGGTTGTCCATTACTTTTTTTATAAAGTCGGATGTGCTGGTATGGTTTCTAGGCGAATTATATGTTAATAATGCATTTATAGTTCTTTATCTTGTTAGTTCTAGTTCTTTATCACCTGCGCCACTACGGTCTCAAAGACATTAAAATATTGATATAAAAAATATCGATCATTTGTTATAAATTAATATATTAAATTATAACTAAAACCACAGATTGGAGATTCAGTAAATTTCATAATTGATTGGCTAATTAAAACACTCTGGGCTCGAGAAGTTATTTAAGTCCGTAGATGACGAGGGTGAAGACTGACCCCGCTAACTTGGCAAGTGGGATCTGTCATTATCTCATGGCTGGGTCACACCTGCGCCGCGCGAGTACCACGTAAGGCTGACAAATTGTATGGCATTCATATTGGTGTTAAATCGTGGTGTTCCGCCTAAAAATGCAAACGTGACGAATAAATTTACCTAACTGAAATTTAGTTGGGATATTTATATATTTTATGTTTTTAGTGCGGTATTTGTGGAGCGTAGTTGAATTTTTAGTGATAAATTTTGGTGGCTCTTTGACGAATAAGTAATTCGATTTTTCATACAAATATAATATTTGGGGTAAGTTTAACACAGATCATAATAAACTTAATAAAAAACGATAGTATGATGCAAAAAATTATCAAATCTAAATTTAATAACAATATTATATTCCCGTAAAATAACAACTTTATAAAAAACCTATTTCCTCGAACTTAAACATTTCAGTTTAATTTTAAAATCTTCGCTTCCCTACACATATGTTACACGTGGTTCCTGAATAAGTGAGAAGGTCTGTTTAAGTGTAGTAAGTTATTAATGTCAGCTATCACGTCGCGGTTCCACACTTTAAGTGCGGTCGGATCTCTCTATGTTATGCACCTTACGAACAACCCACACGAATTAATGACATTTTAAATTAAACATGCCCGTTGCTAATATTCAAATATTTTGTAAATTAATAAAGCTATAAATTATTATATTTTATGTATAATTTTGATGAAATAGTATAATTTTTTTATTATTAGAAATAGCGTGTATTTATATGGCGTAAAGATAGATTTTTTATCGAAGTTATTGTCAAAATTAATATTTCCCCAAGTGGGATCGAATCCACAACCAATGCCAGTTTCAATATATTTTCTAAATTTTGTGTAGAAACGTATTGTTGAACGTCACTTAATTCGTTTGTTTAGAATAACATTGTTCCATAAAGCGTTCCGTTAAAGCTATAAAGGTGGATAAGTGCTTAAATATGTTTTCAATATGTACGAGATTGAAATATTTTTTACGATACAATTCTTTATAATTGCATGCATATATATTATAAATAGTATAATTTATTATAAAAAAATAAATATCAGCAGAGTAGGCATAGGGAACCCAGTGTTAAGACACTCCGTTCCCTATTTTCCACCGAATTCGGAAAGCGTGTTGAGTGGCGGGACTCAGTACCTCAACACTAAACTACATTTTTTTATTAATTAAGTCCCTAAGTAGGAATCAAACCTAGAACTGTTACGTTTACGGCCGCACGCTGTACTATACTGCCGTTCAGGTAAATATTACTAAAAAAAGTAACGAAATGTGTTATGATCAATGAAGCTTGATGTTACGATGGTTACGGTTACGGCGCTACGGTTACGGTGCTATGCGGCACTGCCGTAGATATATACTAAGGTTTAGTAAATGTTAACAAAAGTAAGCAATTTTCATACGTTTAATAGAATCTGTATAAAGTATAAAATAGTTAAAATAAGCCAGAAATATTGGAAAGTTCTTAAGTGAACTTAGATGTATGTATGTTCAAGTTTTAATTCATAATTTAATTAAATGTGCGAGCTTGTACCGAACGAATGTAAACGTCTCGTTTATTTAAATACCTACTGCTTTAAAGCATATTTGAAATATATTTATATTTATGTATGTGAATATTAGATTAAATTTCTGAAAGAGTAAATAACTGAGTAAATATATCTGGTATCACATATACCAAACAAAATTAATTTCCTTGTGAAATCCATGTTTTTACAAAGTTTTTTTATGTTTTAATAATTATCATTAAAAACAAGTATAGTAAAGAAGATATAAAAAAAATATTGTCGGTAAATTTGTCGGTTAAAAAAATAAAAATCGCTCATTTGGTGCAACAATGACGAATTTGCAATTTTTTAACTATAGAACATGTAGGACATTTTTATTTATTGGCATATGTATTTAATTAATTTTTATAAAGTGCAAATCATGAAAGATCTTTCAAAATTAGAGACATATAGAGAACTACTGCTGTCACATAGTTTTTTCTATTATTGCAGCCATTATCCAATTTTATTATACACAGTTAATATAAAATATATGGCAATAAAAGATATTCTTATCAAAAGTGAGTATAGCGTGATACAACGTTAGCAGCGCGCAAACAGCTATAGTTCGACGTAGCACGAGCCCGCGGAGAGTCGTATGTCTCTGCGAGTACGTGCTGCTGAGTTTCTACAACTTATAGCAGATTTGGTAGAAAATGGAAAAAGTTATATTTTCTTGAATTTTGAAAGGAACTTCGCATGAACTATCGATTTTAACTAGACTTTCGGAGTAATGTTGAAATTAATGACAAATATATGCTCTATAAATGTACACTTGTCGTTTTACAATTGCGTAGTATACAAATGTTATTATAGTAATATTTCTCCGTAGCAGCTTCATGATTGTACGTCAAAAGGAAATAGATAAAAGTTAATAAACTTATAGTTTGTATAAAATGAACTCCGGGGCCCGACAAATTGTCTAATAGAATGTTCAAGTCCCTACCGGCTCAGTTCATATCTCTATTGGTCATTATTTTCAATTCCCTTCTTAAGTCGTGCTCATTCCCCGACGAATGGAAGGAGGCCATAGTCATAGGCATTCCCAAGCCTAATAAGCCGCGGAATATCCCGTCCAGTTATCGACCTATCAGCCTTCTCAGCTGTTTAGGTAAAATTTACGAGAGAATCATTCTCGTTAGACTCTCAGAGGTGGTAGAGGCCGACTCTCTGCTCTGCAATGAGCAATTCGGTTTCAGAAAGAAACATTCCGCCATACATCAAGTCCACCGTGTTTGTAAGAGCATAT
>HE671514.1:49197-63610 GCA_000313835.2 Heliconius melpomene melpomene
GCAAACGGCCCGTACGTAGGTAGGAAACACACTACACACGCACGACACACACACCGTCGTCGCCGGAATCGACGACGTAGTCTAGCTTATCTCACGGCCCGGCGGCGCCTCGGCGCCGTCGGGTCCAGCGGTTAGGGACCGTTAGCTCCCTTAGATTAGTCTAATTTTATCCCCCGGTCGCGGCTTCTGTGTCGCGGCCGGCTTGCTTAGAATAGGGAAACTCCCAGCCCGCTCGACGACCGCAAGCCGAGGTCGAGCCCCGCAGGGGGCGCCCTTGCGTCGTCGGCACTCCCCACAGGCAGCCACACAGTGCCTGCATATTTTCAGGGACAGAGTACCCTCTTCCCTACCCACCCGGTGTCGCTGTAAAGGCCAGTAAGGCTAACAGCATTAAAGTCAAGTCCGAAAAAAAAAAAAAAAAAAAAAAAAAAATAAAAATGAACTACAAATATATGTTTGCAATATTAGTTTCTCTGTTTGTCTATTGAATTAGCATACTCGTATTTAGTACCTACTATACAAATATTTATAGTTAAAACGTAAAATATAACTTTTTTTGAGTCTTACGTTTTAATTGTCACTTTATAATTTATGCGTAACTAATGAAAGCTCATGAAAAATGAATAGAATTTTGTGAAACAGGAAATAAATACGATTAAAATTAATTCAGCGGCAGCCCTAGCAATAGTCCTCTCTCTCGCAGACGAATAATTAAAGTCAGGGAAGTTGAAAATAAAACTAATTAAAATATGACAACGCTAGTCGATGTACTCAGAGCGCGCCCGCTACGTCGTTACGTATGTCATTGCTTATTCGATTTGTTAAGAAGTACGCGATGTTTGATTTTATTGAAATTAATTAATCCGAACGAAGATATAATTAATCTATAAATACGTACTTTATGTTTTATATTTTTAAATTTAAATTAGGGAATATTGAAATTTCTTGTACTTTACAAGAAAATGTTATACTACAGTTCGTGTAAACATATTATGTTTAAATATTATTAAATTATAACAAACAACTACAATAGACAACAAACGTACGTAGTAACATATATAATATATGTAGATAAATATTTCATATTGTATTTTGTGTATATTATTGGAGTTTTCAGCGATCTGAACAATGGCTATCTGATTATCGCAGTAAATGAAAATATAAAAGGTATTAAGCGTGATTTATTTCAGTAATTATTCGTTTGGGTCTTTCATTTCTCGACGTGGAGCTGTTTTATGAAATGTTCGTTATGTTCTGTTTATATATTTACTAAAAAAAGTGGAAGGACCAACAAATGTCGATTACATCAAGTTTTTTTAATTGTTTTCGTTTATTTTAATAAGCATAAATGATACTCGTACATACAAAAAAGAAAAAAAATGTTTATTTTACAATTATTTTTTTTTCTTCTTGTAAGTATTTTTTATCTTTTATTTTATGTTTATCTATAAATCTATCTTTATAGATCTATATTAACAAAACAATTTTAAAAAAAGTTTTAGAACTGTAACTTTAGTTTTTCATCTTGCGTTATTCTACTATGAGCACTTTCTTATACTCGTAAAACGAAGAAGTTTGGACATATTCTGTCACGTCTGTTGCATATTCTCGTTTCTTAATATAAAATATATATTTGGTTGTAAGAAATACGAATAGAATACATATAGAATATTAGAAAATATTTAAGCAGATATAGAGTTTGAAATATTTTCATCGTTTAAATTTATCTAATTTAATTTTAAGGGATTAATGGGGATGTCAAACCAAATTTAAAAAAATCTATTCTAGTTGTTATTTTCATACTCAACTTGTTTATTGCTACCTAAGGACTAAGAAAATCGATATTGCGCAAGACGTCTCAGTATTACACATATGAGGTCATAGTGGCGCAGTAGGAAAGTAGCTGACGCGACGGTTGTGGGCTCGACTTCCATTCTGAACAATGTGTATATTTAATTTATTATCATTTCTTCGCTCTTGTAGGTAAATCGGCTATGAGTTCGGTTTCTTAACCAAAATATCTCGCAAATTCGACGGAATGTAGAGAACGGAGTGTTTTAACATTAGGTTTCCTCTGTTTGCCCTGCTATGTGGGAAAATGCGTCAAAAGAAAAAAGAAAGCAATAAAATTCAATTCCAATTCTATATATAACAATGATAGTTACTCTTGAAATTGAATATTGGTTCACAATATCACGTGAAATATTTATCTATGTCTTAAGTGCAACATTATTGAGACAGCAAATGTTAAGAGTTTCTTCAATAACATGTTAAATTATATTTTATAAGTTATTGAATATAGAACTGATATGCGTCTACATTTAGAACTAGCGACGCGCTTCGACTTCGCCCGCTTGAACTAAACTATTATTTATTTACTCATCTGATCTAATAACATTATCATTTTAAATTCAAATTGCATAAATTGAAAACAAAAGGTTCAGTGAATTCAATAAAATAATTATTTTATAGAAATTTTGACAAAAAAAATACTTTATATTAACATAGCTTTTTTTATTAACAATTTTACTGATTTAAATAAAAAAAACTCTAAATGAAACATTTAAAATTAAAAAAAAATGTTATAGGTTTTATTACATTGAAAAATGTACACAATGACAGAATTTCTCATTTATCATCCATGCACAGACAGAAATGACAATTTTTTTTATATATATAGATCAACAATATCAAGATAAAAAGCTTCTTACAAGTGGCTTCGAGAGTCACATTATTACTTCTATATTGTGTCTCAACTTTAAATATATATGTTTAATATATTATTATTTTACTTTTACTTATTACAGCTAAGTTTGAGCTTTTTTTTTCTGTTTCTTTTAGCTTTACGCTGTATTTCGAAATTAAAAAGGTAGGCGGGTTAACCTAGTAACATGACCAGTCTTTCCTCCAAATATTCGAGTCATTGTTTGTTGAGTGGCGTAACTCAATTCCGCGTTTTGTCTCGTTACCATAACGAAGAAATTAAAATATTGAATATTTTATTCGTCCAACCGGGAATCGAAACCACAACCGTCGCGTTACAATCAAACGCTTATGCACCTACGCTACTACTGCCTCTACATAGCTACTATTTACTTAAATATAATCTATCCACATATTTTCATCATCTTATTGGATTCTCATATACAGGGTGGAATTGTCAGCACCACTTTAAATGAAACCACAGTTTTAACTACTCTATAAAAGTCTAATATAATTCGGAAAAAAAATAATTCCCAAAAATGAAAAAGTTATTTTTTTAAACAAAATAAATAATAAAATTATCGTTTTAAAATAAAACGCCATTTGTAAAGTATAACATAGGCACGCACACACTTACCTGTCAAATCGGAAACGTCGCACACCTATGTGTGCGTCACACGAAATACAGGTATGGATAAAAATCGTGAAATGTAAAAAAAATCCTATGTCCAAACTGTTGAGGTACCTTGATTAATTTCTTAGGTGTGGGTTTGAAATATATTACCCTATATGCAGTTTCAATAAAAGAAGCGCTGCCTCTTCCACCCTGTATATTGGCACCAGGATATTGATATCTAATCTTCGAAAAAGCCTATCCTCAGCTACGGCAGCAGGCACCGAGGCGCGAGACGCAATCATTCCGTCCGGCTTCCTCTGCCGCTTGTCTCGTACGCGTCCGAGCGTGTCCGTAGCGATGTCACTTTCAACACCAAGCTGCTACGAGATGCATTTTGCTAGTTAATTAAATCATATTTGTATAATTTTATTATTTTTAAAATTATACCTGATATAAATATGAGGCTGATTGTGACGTAGGGTACACTAGGTTCCTTCTGCCTACCTTGCTATATGAATAATAGAGCGTGAATTTTTTTATTATCTATGTTTAGATGATATAGCGGATTAGATATTAAATTAATAAATTCCAACGTAGGCTATTCAAAAACAAGCACCAATATACTGCTATGGTCGTCACGTTATATTGAAGTGTTGCAAAATGTTTAACACTCTCGTACAATGTGTACAAAATGTTGGTAGCGTTTAGGTCAGATAACTTACTATAATAGTAGATAGTTCATCGGTTTTAATCAATCTCTAGTATAGTATAGTAGTGCCCACGGGAAATATGTAGCGAACTTTCTGCTTCAAATACCGACTTGCACATGTATTTTAAACTTATATGTGAAGTAAAATAGTTTTAAATTACCAAGATTCTGTGAAAATTTTCAACATAGTCCATCATTTGTAAATGTACGTGAAGGGAATGTTCTAAGGAACGCGAGACATGTAACTACTCTGAGTATTGGATATAGGATAAGCGAACGAAGCCGCGGGCGGATCGCTAGTATCTATATGCCCGTACTTAAATGTATGTAATTTTAACATTTCTTTTTCCAACGTATTTTAAAACTGTCAGAAGTCTCAAACGTAGCAGAAGGAAATGTTACTTCTAGAGGAGTTGTCATAAGCACCACGTTCTGTATTACCCTACTCAAATAAGCTACTGCAAATAGCATTTACGTACCGTCTAACACTGTATACGAAGGTAACTAGGCCTTATATTTGACTTGTATGTTGATTTCATACAATTTTTTTTCAAATATATATGTATTATGTTTATGTATTAGAATTTAATATGACATGTAAGTTTATTTACACCACCCGCTCTATTTTATCACAGATTTCCTAACCCAAAGGTTGTCTGGTAGAAATCGCTGATTAGCGATAAGGCCGCCTTTTGTGTGTCAATTGTTATGTTTATGTCGTTTTTATATTCTTCTTTTTCTTCTTAATGTATAATTGTGCACAATAAAGTGTAAATAAATAAATAAATAAATAAATTTAATATTTCAATCAGGCTAATACTAGTTAGGCTTATAGTTGATCTTGTTATGGCCGTAATTATAAAGGCCAGTCGTGGCGCCAGGGGAACCAGTGGAAAACCCCACCACCCTCCCACTCGAAAAAAATAGATATTTAATATTGTCATTGCTTTGTTCTAGTAGTGGGGAGCGGAGTGTCTTAACATTAGGTTCCCTCTGCCTACCCTCATATGTGCGGGATACGGCGTGACGCTATATACAATTATTAAAGGTGAATCAAAATCTTTCAATTTCAGGCATTTGATGTACAAACTTTGTTTTGTCCAACTTATAATATTTAATATTTAAAATAATATTTTAAAATAACATATATATGCAATTAAAAAATAAAGAAAATATTCCTACATTTACACGCCACGTTACGTAAATGGTATATTTTAATTACATATACCACCCCTCTGTTGACATTAACAAGTTCACACTCGTGTTTCATTACAGTCGCTTCTACTGTACGTCGTACGTCGCAAACGAATGTTTGTGAGACGATTGTTTCGAAGGCTTATTGGCTCGTCTACTTTTATTAGGCGGTTGTGGATGCGGGGAACCCGGGGAAGTGATGTCGTAGGGACGATATTTATCCGTTAAGTATCGTTAACGTACGTTTTGTGTATGATGGATGTGTTGTTTTGTTTTATATGGGTTAAGGTTTTGCTGGATTAGATTTCTTAATAATTTTTCGAAGTAATTGTTTTTTTTTATTATTTTTGATATGTCCTAAATGTTTTGATAAATAGATAAAAAAATAATTGATAATTAATTCAATTCATTCTGCTTATTTTATAGTGTGAAGCTTATTTATTTTATTAGGTATGGTCATTTTACATAAGAAAAAAATTATACAATTTGTCATCATCACTCATATGTCAGTATAGAGTAGATAAGTTAGTTCAGTGGAAAATTATTGAATTTTTATTGAAATCTTAAATTCTGAAGGCACTTTTGATAAATTGTACAGATATCGTAAAATATAGAAACAAAAGAAACAACTAGCTAAATATAGTTGTAACGTCGTAAAAGTTTTAAAAACAGACCCCCATTTTAAAATTCACGTTACATATATATGAAATACATACATACTCACTTCTCTCCTATCATCGCCTATATTTCAATATGAGTTATATCTTTTAGTAGCGAGCCAAAGCCAGATAGTCCATCAAAGTTTGACACACATATTTTATGAATGCATTCGCATTGAATAGCCTTTGTATGCGGCGACTGTCACTGTGGCAATTATGACCCTTTGAAATGGGAGCGTGACGTGACGTGACGTGACTCTGACATATTCCGATATCCTAATAACGAATCGTTTGTGCTCGGTGACTGCATTATGTTTTTGAAGCTAAATTATTCTGGTCATTTATGTTTAATATTGGTAATTATGGATGAATTTTAATTAATTGTTGGTGTTTACTTTACTTGTAATAGGAATTTTCCCGGTACAAACATACATTTCAAGACATGTTTCAGGTACTATTACTAAGTTAAGAAGCTGGAAATCGGGAGAACATTCAAGTTTTAATTTGACTTGACTATTTTTAACCATCAGGTGCCAAACAAAATATCAACCTCATAGTCCAGTGCAAGCTGGATATAAACTAACCAGCAAATATAATAAAGCCTATACGTAAATAATTGTCTAGTTAAATTTAGAGCTTGAGCCCGAGTGGGCATAGAACTCGGCACCCTTGTAGATCTCCCATTTTCTTTTGTAATCTCGGTTAATATTTTACTAGGATATCATTTCACGCTTATACTTTTCAAAGATTTTTTCTATATAGTAAATATGATAACTCACAACTGTATAGAATATTATATGTTTAAGAATTCAATAGCTTTTGTGAAATATTATAAGATTTTCATTTTACATAGAGTTCTTACTACAAACATATTAATAAATAACTTTACAAAAAATAAATAATACAAAATATATTCGATCAAAGAATTATAAAGGTATACGAAATCCAATATGTTTACAGAAAAAAACATTTATTTAAGAATACAAAGGGACGACCTTTCAATCAACAAAAAACACGTGTACACTTCGCGCACTTATAACAAAGCTTCCCGTATTTTGGGGGATAAAGTAAGCAAAACTGTGCATACATACATACATACATATATACATATATAGGTGAATCCGACAAACGGCTGACGAATGGCTGCCCCGGTCATAATCTCTTCGAATAATACCTTCTACTGAACTCCGTTGTGCTCGCGAAGGATAATCCATTCCATTTTTCTGAGTATTATGAAAGCATGTCAAGTTCACACCTGTGTGCTGGTCCCCATGTCCTATTGTCACGGAGCTCGGAGATGAGAGCCAGATTTATTCTGTGTGCAAACGTTATTGTAGGGGAACATAAGTGACGGTTCTAAACGTGTGGGCGCTGTACGTGATTAACACAGAATCTGGTAGTTGATATTTTGTTTCTATAAAATAATAAATATACTCGTATATGTGAAAAAATAGACATTTTAATTCCCCAATTCATGACGTAAAGCATATCATATTTCTTAAAATGTTCATTTTATTTCTTTGTAATTATTTCGTTCTGGCAGAATGACAATGGAAAAAGGTGCTCCGTGCTAAATCTCAATATACCTTTTTCGATTCATCCACTGACATGAACCTCATCTAACTTTGCACACAGACCCTGGTGTTTTATGTGACATTCCTCCAGTATCTAATTATTAACTGAGTTCCTCTTTCCGTTTATAATAAAATAATATTATTTATGTTTTTATTATGGATTCTAAAAACGTACTCAAAGACAGTGTCGCTAGTACGATCGATTGAGATTTTAAAGCTTTTATTTTGAAGTGAATTTTACTATAGCTGTTCCGGTATATTCTGAAACGACTACTCATTTTTTTATGATCACATGTGACGCAAACCACCAGAAAAGACCGTAAATAATGATAAATATTGACAAAGCAATATTCATTACTGAAAAAATAAAGCGAATGTAAATGTATGTCAAAATGGGATTCTTTCTCGGAAAAGTGAAGCCAATTTAAAATAAGTATTATAACGATATCTCCGATGCTGCGTTATCGTGTTCTACGGTACAAGGCAATGGTGGAGAACTGTTTTATAAAAAATAAATAACTTAAAATTATATTTGACCGAAATCTATTTAGTAAATATGTTTAAAGAAATGTATACATTTAGAAAATATGATGAAAGTGGAATATTTAAAAAGGAATATTCCGTTAAAATTGTACAAGAAATTTCAAATAAATTTTGTTACTCTATGACTGTTAATTCAGTTATTACAAATTCGAAAATGGAAAATGCGCGTGTACGAGTACTCTCATCAATTATTCACATGTAGGGTAACAATACTCTAGTTATAGTAAGATTGCCTGCGTTGTTGCCGAATATTACTGATTATATATTCATTATTTAGGACAGTCATGGCGCAGGAGCACAAGCGTGCGACTGTAAACACGACAGATTGTAGGTTCGATTTCCATTCGAGAAAATAAAATGGTTAATACTTTCGATTCTTTGCTCTTGTGTCGAGGCAAAGCGCGAAGTGGCCTGGGCTGACGTAGTATTTGGTGGAGTGTCTCGACACTAGGCTCTGCTTACCCTGCTACGTGGGGGATACAGCGTAAAGCTGAAAAAAGAAACATTATTTAGATTCCCGACCATTCACTTGCAAAGCGTGCAAAGTTGAACGTTGCTATTGTTATTAATATATCACTTTATTTTCGTTCGTGATTTATATTTCTCTTATAAATGTGTTTGTGAAGGGAACATCAATATGGACTCTCAATCAACAAAAACACTTTTGTATATTTTTCCGTATTTGTGACAAAGGTATCGGCGCGTTCAGGAAAAAGCAAATAAAAACGTTTGTCCTCGCATTGAATGCGACCAGGACTTGTCAATTTGCTGTTAGGGGATTGACAAGTATTAAGACAAGTGGTATTTGAAGTTGGAATCGAACCTACAACTCGGAAAATCGCTTACAGTCGGATACTGCCCCTGTTCCTGCATTAGAATTTATCTACAAACTACTTATTAATCTTTGTTACCATAACACTGAATTTGCCTACTATGGAATAGATAAATGATTCGAATATCGAATGTGTAAATAATTCCTCTTGATATCAAGGCATAATGGTGTCCCAATGGTGTGATGTAGGTTCGAATTCCACTAGGGAGAACTTTTTTTTTTCATGTTTTCGCTTTGATGTCATCCGCGTGAATACAAGAATATGCATATATATTATACTAGCGGACGCGCGCAGCTTCGCTAGCTTATTTAGGGGTGAATTCTAATAAACCATGAAACATGTGTTCAATGAAATATTTTTAAGAGTCTAAATTTCAAATTTTAAAAATTTCGGTGGCGATTTGAAGATTTTTCCATACAAACTTTCAACCCCTTATTTGCATCCTTAGGGGGTGAATTCTAGAAAACCATGAAACACATATTCAATTAAATATTGTTAAGAGTCTAAATTTCAAATTTTATAAAAATCAGTGGCAATTTAAGAATTTTCCCATACAAACTTTCAACCCCTTATTTGCACCCTTAGGGGAAGAATTCTAGAAAACCATGAAACATGTGTTCAATTAAATACTTTTAAGAGTCTGAATTTCAAATTTTATAAAAATTGGTGTCGATTAAAAAAAATCTATACAAACTTTCAACCCGTTATTTGCACCCTTAGCGGGAGAATTCTAGAAAACTATGAAACACGTATTCAATTAAATACTTTTAAAAATCTAAATTTCAAATTTTATAAAAATCAGTGCCGATTTAATTTTTTTTCCATACAAACTTTGAACCCCTATTTAACCCCATTAGGGTTAAAATTTTTCCAAATCCCTTCTTAGTGGATGTCCAGATTACGAAAGTAAACATCTGTCCGAATTTCACGTTTGTACCATCAGCGGTTACGGCTGTGCGTGCGTCTTACCTCAGTCAGTGAGGACAAGTCCTTTTATATATATAGATTTTTTATATCCCATATTTTTTAATTGAGGTAGTGAAAGGCTAGTGATAAATCGCTTCGCATGGGCTGTGCAGGGAAAAACAATATATAAAGTATAAAATATTTTTTTCTCTGTAGTGGGAGTCGAACCCTTAACTACTTAATTATATTGTTCTGTGAAGTTAACTAAATATATTTTTATTTACAAACCTTTAATAAATATTTTCGGCATATAGTGTGGTTTACATATTTGTTTTTATAAAAAATAACATTATAATTATATCACATGGAGTGGTAATTAAATATTTAATTAATCAATTAATTGTGTGCCGGCGCAGTAAATAAATACTAACAGTTAATTGCATTTGATCAGTTGACATTGGTGTAATTTGCTGGTGGTTTTCGTATTTAAAATTTATTCAAGTATACATGTGAATATCTATCTACAAGATTTACATTAATATTAATTAATTAATTATGAGGCCGCCGTGACAGGGGCGTGTGACTTTAAACGCGATAGTTGGAGGTTCGATTCCCACTCGGTGAAATGAATTATTATTTGGAACTGAAATATTTATTTACGTTTATATTTCCATTTCTTTGCTCTAGTGTTGAGGGAAAGCACGGCGTTCAGTTCTGACACTCAACCCGCAATGCCTCCAGAATTCGGCAGAAAGTGGGGAACGAAATGTCTTAAAATTAGGTTCCCTCTGCCTACTCAGCTGTGTGCGGGATACAGCGCGAAGCTGATGTTATTTTATTTTTATTAAACAAACACACTGTAATACTCGTACTAATCTTCTTATATATATAAAATCGAAAGGTCACTCACTCATCACGAAATCTCAGAAACTACATGTGCTAGGTATCTGAAATTTTGCGTAGGAGTTATTTATAGGACGTAGGTGCTCGCTAAGACGGGAATTTGCAATATTCGACTCCTAAGGGGTTGTTTTTGGGGTTGAAAGTTTGTATGAAACTTCGTTACTACAAATGCTAGGAGTCTCAAATTTTGCATGGACGTCACTTATAGGACGTAGAGACTCATGGAGACAGAAATTAATAATAACGTAGTTCACGCTAGCGAAGCCGCGAGCGGGCCGCTAGTAAAAAATATATTTTTCTTTGCAACAATATCTATGGCAAGACTAAGCAATCATGCATTTTACGTGACAATCCAGAAACATTTAATGAAAACGTAGCGTTTTAATTACAAGCTCTAGTGTTTAGACTATACAAGCAAACCCACACTAGGTCTTGTTATTACTCCGGAGGAGGCACGAGCGTGCTTCGTGGAGATATTGTTCCAAGTCTTATTAGGTATTGGCTTTGTCGTGCTCATGCCGTCGAAATGCAGGAAGTCGAATCTACATTTGGTACATGTGTACTGCTCAACTTTATTAGAAAATGTATATTACTTAGGTTTTTAAGTATTTTCTCGGTATATTCAAGTTCTTTTCGATTGAGTTCTCAAGCGTTAATTGCTTTTTTATAACCAAACAGTCTTAGTTTCAGTTCAGTCCGATATTTGTTCTCTTCTCATTTTGGAGACCTAATACAATATATTATGTGATTTTATACTATGTTATTTTCATAGAATAAATTTTGACTTCTAAATTAAAAATTTATAAAATTTATAAAAGAATTTTGTTGTCACTGTAACATTTTATCATCTTTAATTGTTTTTATTCTTATTGTTGAGTATTATTTAGCATTTGGATAAAATTATATAATCACAAACATTATTATATAATGTAAATTTTGTTCTTTACATCTTTATTATAAGAATACAGAAAGGAAATTAGTATCACAACAACTAGTTTTACCTCAAATTTTCACCGAAATCTACTTTGAAAGGTAAAAATATATACGTAATGCAATGTTGGCCTGTTAGGTGCTCGTAGGCCGCGTGTAAATCATCTCGAACGAGCCATTAGGTTAACTTATGTGATGGCTCTCTTGTACTAATCGCTTTACTTTGACCCTCGCCGAGGACGCCTAGGTTATGAAAAAAGTATGAAATTATGTAGTTTCTTTTTACCTTGTATTAACCTTGACTATATGTGATGTAACGTTTTCATTTAACTTTTGTAGTTTTATGTGTTGAAAAAGTTATATTCGTTTATATAGGTATATATTTCATATTCATATAAAACTAGAGTTGAAGCATGTTTTCATTTTCTCGCTCTGGTAAAGAAATAAAGCGTGACTTGAGTACGGGCACTCAACGTGTAATACCTCCAGAATTCACCAGAATGTGGAGAACGGAAGTATCTTTTTGAGGACGGAGTGTCTTGACAAAGGACGTGTGCGGGATACAGCGTGAAGTTAAAAGTGGGTACCTTTTATAAATGTTTGACAAATACATATTTATTAAGAACATTTATTTGTATACAATTGAGCCAAAGTACATTTGCTGACGACCTTAACGACGGAAACCAAGCGGGATAATCCAAAGCGCATTGCAAAGCGATCTGCTTTACTATATAGTAACTTCATAGCTTTGCAGATATAGAAATTTGTATTTAAAAGAAATATTATTTCCATTTGTTATTGAATTCAATGACAATATGATTAATTATTTATTACATTACTTCCCTTTTACTAGTGACTTCGAATGCGTGGGCTAAACGATTATGCCCATTTATTTTTAGAGGTCCAGCTTGGAAAATTATGTTTTTTCAATATCATTATAATGGTTGTGAGTTTGATTCCATACTCGAAGGATTGTATTTAAACTATTACTATATATCTACTCTAGTAGATAAAACAGCGGCGTCTAATTTTACTACTAAATACATAGTCTCAAAAATTTGGGGGAAGTAGGAACCAGAGTGTCTTAACAGTAGGTTCCCTCTGTCATCTCTGCTACATATAAGCAGGAAGCGTGGATCTAAAAAAACTGTATTTATAAACTTGCTAAATTTTACGAGTACTTACATGCAAAAGAGAATTTAAAGACACTACTTAAGCTCTTCTAATAATGTGATACCTTATATGACAATTTTTGTACGTGGTTTTGCAGTATATTGAAATAATTTTCCCGTGAAACCACAGACAGAAACAAGTATTTTAGTAAGTTTGTGTTGGTTTGGGATATGGACCTACGTCTGCTTTCTAATGATCTCAATATTTCTGAGCTTGGGGTCAGTCGTTTAGTGAGAATCTCTTTCATTTATCTTAAAAACTAAAGTCAGTATTTTCTAAGAAAAATGTGAAAGTATATAGACGTATATAGCAGATATAGCAGAGTTTGTTTCTATCAAGCTAAAGGTCTAAACGATATGTAATGTTATTAAATAAATATGTTTCTAAATAATATGATTTTCTCAAATAAACTCTACAGCTTCGTTATATAAGTGTACAGTATACGAAATAATAATAATATGATACAATCAAAATATAAAATTTAAGTAGACTTTCCGAAGAGAAACTATTACAGTCTCGAAAATTATTATTGCATTTAAAATCAAAATGCAATAATTGCGAAATTATAATTAAAACTAATACATAGCAGCGCGCCGTCATATATATATTTAATTTTCAATGAAGCCTACAATTTTTGTCGGTTTTAAACTAGTCTATAGTTAGTTGGTAATTCTATTTTAGAACTGAAAATTGGGAAGGGAATTTAAGTCCAAAGCAAAATTGCCAAATTAAAGGCACGCATTGATTTTAACGAGTTTGTAAAGCAGGAAATTTTTCTCAGAAGTTTTTCGTGGAAAATTTGATGAAATCGTTTTTACTTATTCGAGTTTAGTATGTGATTCAATACTAAAAGTATACTGTATTAATTAACTTTTGTAAAGGGGTTTTTTTTTCACTACTTTCAATGGGTATCAGTAGACTTATTCTCGCTTAGAAATACTATTAAGTAAAAATTGGCTAAAAAATTTTTTTTTCCAATTTTCCAAAGATTTCGGCATTATTTATTTTTATTTAAATATTGTTGAAGCTATAAATGTTATTTAAATATTTACTTATTATACAACCAGGTACTAGTTATAATAGCTAATGGAATCGATTATACAACATGGGCATAGCAATTAACCTTTTATCAGTCTTACCTCGCTTTAGCTGTAGTCTGAGTTATATTTCTTTCAAATACAACCTTTTTTTTCATCTGAGTATAAGATTAATTATTATGCTTGACCTGGTAACATAGTACTCCAGACTCATAGGGTGCATAACAATAAATCGACTTTCTCATTTAGTATCATAATATTATGTTTTAATTAGAAATGAGTTCTTGCAACTAGGATAAGAAATTATTAATATTCGATTTATATGCAAATGGTTTAGCGAGAAAAATATTCAATATGTATGTCTTTGTGTCTCTTTTATTAATTAACCTTACGTTGAGGCCAGCTTAGCAAGAGCGTGAGAGTGTAAAAGCGAAAGTTTGTGGGTTCGATTCCCACTCGAGGAAATGAAAGATTTTTTATTCATATCTGGATCTTCAAGCCTCAAATATTTCAGAAGATTAGTTAGTTAATTAATTAGAACTAATAAAGGAGACCGTAGTGTCTTAATTCAAATGTGTCTATCAACAATAATAATTATACCAAAATCTTTACGAAGTTTAATTTAAAACTAAA